>CAUYPK010135578.1:0-56221 GCA_963574355.1 Loris lydekkerianus
TTCCGCGTAGCAACGACTCAGCAAGGCCCAGCCTGAAACTGCCTCTACCTAGATACAGCCAATGTGGTACCATGCCACTGGCCCGACCCTGTCACGCACCTCTTCCCCCGCCTTCTTTCCCCGCCCCTTCTCCACAATAAAAAAATTTAAAAAATAAAAAAAAGAAAGAAAGAAAAGAAAAAAGAAATTTGTTGTGAAGATATGCTAATTCAGGGAGGCAAAATATACATTCTGATACGTTAGTACTTGGAAAATATCAAGACACTTCCTGCATAACTTCTTCAAATAGCAATTCTCTCTGCATGTTTAAAATACACTCTAGTACTATGCATCAGAAAGCGCCAAGTCAAAGGGCAGGATCCAATCCATCATCACCTGTGGGGTCAGTAACTCTTCACCTTGGCTAACCCCGACTCTCAACTCCTTCCCTACCCCAGAGTACATTATTAATACTTTCTCTTTTCATTGAAGAATTTCTAAGATGCAAATAGAAAACCTACTCTCCTCTTTCCTCTTCTTCTGAGGTCATTATCATTATTTATCTAATGATATGATGAAAATGGAGTTTTCTGAACACTGGATGTGAGAATTTCTTGTAGGGCAAGATAAACTTTGCTCAAAGGACCTTTTGTAAAACTGAACTAGGACTGGTATCCAGTGCTGACGAAAGGAAGAAGGAACCCTGCAAAGAGGAGGAGAAATGAAATGGTGCTGAACACTGTGTGGGAGGAATGATTGGAGCACTGTGACCTTGTGGCTTGGCAAAGAGACCTTTGTGTGTACGAAATGCCAGGGCATTGTGATCTATTACCTACCCTAACCTGTAATCTCATAAAGATTTAAAAATAATACACTAAATGTGTTTGAAGGACATTACATTTCAGGTCAAAATGGCATTGGCAGAAGCATCATTCATGGTATTGTGATTTTGAAACTAAGGTTCTTGGGCGGCACCTGTGGCTCAAAGGAGTAGGGCATTGGCCCCATATACCGGAGATGGCAGGTTCAAACCCAGCCCCGGCCAAAAACTGGAAAGGAAGGGAGGAAGGAAGGGAGGGAGGAAGGAAGGGAGGGAGGGAGGGAGGGAGGAAGGAAGGAAGGAAGGAAGGTCGGTCTTGTGCTTTTCTGAAGCTTCATAAAGAAACCTTCTCTGCCCTTATTTTGGCTTTAAAGGTTTCTATAATTTATATTCACAGCCTAGGAACCAGGTTCAGGGAAGAAATGTTTTTGGAAAAATGCTTTAGATAAATACAAAAAGTGTGATATAGGCTGATTAATAAAGTAATGTTTAATAAAGTACATTTAACTTCTCTAATCACTGTACAAATCGAGGTTGTGTGTCATTACTCCATATTCATCCATGAGTCTACGTTTCGTTATAGTACCCGTTACGTTATTTTTACCAGAAGAATCAAGCAGGAATGTAATCTAGCATCATTTAAGGTTTGCCAGGAATCCTTAGTTGATGGAACAACTGTTCTCAAACGCTTCATCTTCTCCTTTATCCTGGCTTTAACAAAATACAGAAACTATTTTGTTAAAATGGATTGCAGACACAAAGGAAAATCATTTCCAAACCCTCCAGTCAGGTGAAAAAAGTCTCTGGCACTTTGTCCAGGGATCTACAGCAGTGTTTCTGGAGCCAGGAGCTCACACAATGCTTCCCGCCTGGCTTGCTGCTGGCAGGTATGGTCTCTGGTTGGAAATAATCGTTTTTAATAATGCAGATCATCACAAGAGCTCATGGGAAATCACTCTAAATATTACCTTTGGACTTTAGTATAGAAATATAGCAAAGGGAAATTGTCCCTATGATGCTCAAGGGTTAGAATAATATGGAAAAACCAACTCAGTTCAAATAATTTATTGTCTCTGCCATGCTTTTTGCATAGCACAGCTTAAGCTGTCATTCACTGACAGGCTATTTATACAGTCTGAAATTCCAAAGGATTCCTGGATTTGTGTTCTTCTACCCTCTTTAAAAGATGCATAATAAGGACTCTACAGAGGTCTTTTGTAATGAATAGGAAGCTGTTTAGTTTGGGCCCCTTCAAAGGGATGGAAGAACAGTAACTGCCTGTTTGAAATTTTATATTATAGAAGCTATACTCTGCCACTACTTGAACTTGTTAGCATCTTCAAAATAAACTCTGCCTGAGACAAAACCAAATCCATCTTTGTATTCTTGACATTTTGCTGTAGAGGCCAATGAGAGGTGTAAATAGAAACCCCAAGAAATAAAGGAAGTAGTTGTCCTAGAGTGCATTCTGGAAGAGGGATGCCAACAGCTGCTGATGTGGGTTTTTTAAAAGGTGGCCAAAGGTTTTTGGCTTCTTTGGCCTAATTGTAATGCCCGCTTTCTAGCTAGGCCTGTCAGAGTTCAGATTTGAGTTACATAATTGTTAGGCCAAACACCAGCTAGACATCTAGAACTGGACGTCCTGCAGAACCCCAGACCAGTGTGTTTAAACTCGGCTCTCCAAGCTTGCCCTAAGTACCTGATATTCCTTCTTCACTATTTGTCTGAGCACATGGCAGATGATTTGCTCAGGCACCCAAAACATAAATGTGGGAACATAGCACAGACAACCATCTGGGGAGAGAAGGAGATGTTTAGTTCTGTTTGGGGGATGTTCGCTAGCATTAGAAATGTATCTTTCTACGTTGTTTGAATCGCAATTTCAATGTTTCTGATGCTTTGTTGCATTTGATACAGTAGAACCACTGTAAGTTTACCGCCCAAGGGACTGTAACGACCAGGTCAGTGTAAGGAACCAGGCATACTGTACTGTTACGAACCCATAGTACACATCCAGCCTAGGAAAATTACGTCAACTTAAGGAGGTGGTCAATGTATGAAGGCTCTACTGTATTAAATAATTAAAAAAATCGATACAATAGTACCAATGTAAAAATCCTGGTTGTTAGATTGTGTTATAGTTTTTCAGGTTATTGAGTACAACTGTGTAAGAGTAACACAGACTCTCTCTGCATTATTTCTTATAAATGTATATAATCTACAATTATCTCAAAATAAAAAATACATTGAAAAACAAAACAGTTTACCTTGATTTAGGTATAAAAATATAGGTCAATAGTATTTATTTAAATGTAAATTCTATTTTTGCCATATTATACATGCATGGATTCTACACATATAGTATAGAACTATATGTATAGGTAACGTTGAGAATTTTTTCTTCTACATTCTAGTCCTTTGTTTCTTTGAAGTTTTGAACAGATAAATCAAAATGATTTTACTGTTTATCAAAGTATAGGGACAGGCTGTTGTTTGACATCCTATACACAAAGCAGGCCATGGCAGGGTGATCAAGTGAGTACTTTTTCACTGCTAAACTTGCACTCAGTAGGTTTCCTCATTTTACATGTAGCTTTATCATTGAGAGAACTTTATCCTCCTCTCCTGAAATGCAATGTGATTTTTCTAATTATGTGTGACTCATTTTGTATCCCAGATTTTTCAAGAGTTACTGGAGTAGATTGATGATGATTCCATGCATGGATTCTGCATTATGATTAATGACCTAGCTAGCAATCACTGGGATAGGTTGTATCTACTGGATTATAGTATTTTCTCCAAGGTCATTCCCAGACCTCAGAATGGCAGAAGATAGAAAGGAACAGTATGATTCTTCTATGTAATGTTTAGAGATATGATTTGTCAAAAACATAAAGAAATCAGGATGAAGTTCAACTTTAAAGAAACTCTGAGCCTATCAAAGTTCTGCTGTACTTCCAGAAGACTAGTTTGTTCTTCCATAATTTCTCCACATATTGCTTACTTGATGGAAATAAACACAGCATTCTGCTAAAATTTCAATTGTTTTCCAGCATATAGAATTCTTTTAAGACAGATTATTTGGGTGGGCTCTTTGTCTTTGAGTTGAATGTTTCTTTATCAGTTAGTAGTTGAGTATAGTCATTTTGGGTCATTTAAGCATAAATAAAGGTGTGACCCATTAACAGGCAAAACATATAAAATAAAAGATTTTCTTCTTCTTGTACTAGTAGATTGTTTAAAATTTGCTTGCATTGAGCAATTTGATTTTCCCTCTGTTCATTTTACATGAGAGGATATATTTATTCCCTGGAAAGCTTAATCTGTAATCAATTATATTTAACAAGTTAACTCAATTGTAAATGATATGATATAAATGAAGATTAAAGCTAATTTAAGGCAGCATTTTTTTTACTACTGTATAAATTAGCATTGGAAGAATCAGAAGGAACTATGTTTTTGATTAAAGTTTGGTTTAGGCTGAAGGATTTCAATAAGATCATTTTTATAAAACTCTGAACTGGGGCCAATACCTGCTAAAAGATAACAGGATATATTAAAGCCATGTCAGAAGTTTAAAAATAAAATCCCTGAAAACCTTTAATCAGGAAACAAACTATGTATGTGCTGTAAAGCCTACTGCCATTTGCCTCTGCTTGGTCATGACCATACCCTCTCTCCCCACTCTCCTTAGCCACAGGCCACTGTTTCCTGATGAACATGTCCCGTGTACAATGTGCACACTTCCTTAAAAATACTGAATTTACTTTTCACATTAAAATCTAAACGATCTTTCAAAATACCATCCTGATCATGGCCAGTTGTCTAGCTAATCCCCATTAGTGTCCCTCCACTGGCCTTGAGATGGGTCCACTTTCTTTACTATGATGCAGCACTCATTCTAGGGTTTGCCTCTGTTCAACTAATGTCATCCCTCACTGCCTTTTACTTCTGACCTTCTTTGCTCACCTAACTTATGCTCTACAAATGTACTGAACTTTCTCTTATCTTCTGGTCTTCGCAATTTATAAGGCTTTTCCTGGAATATTCTCACTTCCTCCCCCACATCAGTCATCTGACTAGCTTCTAGTAGTGGCTCAAGTTATGGCTTGGAACTGAACAATCTCCTGCGTTATGGGTGGTAACTTATTTGTCTTCCCAATAAGTGTGAAAGCTCCCTTAGACTAGGGACTGGGTCTTGCTCACCATTATATCTTCCTATGTTATAAGATACAAAGATCCATTTTTGATGATGGGACAAAACCCAATGACACCAAGATAGGTGAAAGACCAAATTTATCACTTTTCTAGCTCCAGAAGAGAAATGGGTGCTATATACAGTCATACAGGCTGTGTGTGCACCAGAGACAGGAGAACAAGCAGCAAGCTGAAGGTGTAGAGGACAGCTTATGTCTGGCAAGTAAGGTGGACTTAGCAGGGTTGACAGACTTGCTCTCTATTGGCTAACTTGAATAATTTTGAATAATTTTGCAGAGTCCAAGGTGTAGGGGCTGCTTCTAGTTGTCTGGGGTCTGGCCCTGGGGATATTAGGAGGATGTATGATTACCGAGGAAAAAAAGAACCTGCAGAGGTAAGTGAGTGGGGTTTGGACTTAATCAGCTGCTCGGAAGCATCTCTGTAAGTGGCGAGAGGTGCAGGTTCAGTTTCAGCATTTTACATGTGGCTAACTTGTTCTCCTAGCACCATTTATTAAATAGGGATTCTTTTCCCCAATGTATGTTTTTGTCTGCTTTATCAAAGATCAGATGGTGATATGGTACTGGCTTCATCTCTCGGTTCTCTCTTCTGTTCCATCCATCTCTGTCTCTGTTTGTATGCCAATCCTAAGCTGTTCCATCACTCCAAAATTGTAGTATAATCTGAAGTCTGGTAAAAGGATGCCTCCGGATTTGTTCTTATTTCATAAAATTGCATTGGCTATTAGGATTTTTTCCAGTTTTGTACAAAATGTGGAACTATTTTTTTCAAGATCTTTGAGGTATGACGTTGGTATTTCAATGGGGATTGTACCGACTGTGTAGATTACTTTGAGTGGTTTAAAAATCATTTTAACAATAATTTTTCCCAGCCATGAGCTTTCCATGTTCTCCCATGTTAACATTCTTGGCTATTTCTTTCCTCAGCAATTTCTAGTCTTCTCTGAAGACTATGGATCCTTCACGTCTTTTGTTAAGTAATTTCTGAGGTATTTTATTTTGTTGTTATTGTGAAGGGTATTTTATCTTTGATTTGATTCTCAGCTTGCCTGTTGTTGGTCTGTACTATGGCAACTGATTTGTGAACATTGTACAACTTGGACAGATTTGAAGGGCAATCTCCCGAGTCAAGTATCACAAGAATGGAAAGACATCACCTATACTTAATACTAACTTGCAATTTACAGATTAACAACAACATACTCACATGAGAGGAAAAACCTAATTGAATCCAAGAATTGGGGAGGGAACAAGAGGGGAGTTTCTTCCCGGTGGGAACAATGTGTGGACATATGGCATGATTCCTGTGTGAGGGACAGTTACAGCTTAGACTCATCAAGACAACATTTCAAATAGACAGAAACAAAACTATATTATGCTATAGTTTAGTATTTAAATTATGTGCTTGATAAATATTTATTGATGCCATGAGTGAAAAAATGGATATATGTATGCAGGAATGTATACTACCATTTGGCCCGATGGCAACTATTATGCTTTTTCTCAAATTTCTAGTTATTTGATATAATTTTACAAAGTATGCCAGTCACTGAGCATTTTTGGATCTCAGTTTTCACATCTCTAAAATGGGTTTCAGACTCCTTTTTTTTAGTGAGAAGTAGTAATACATTTGATAAGTTAAAAAATTACATATCTTATTTTCAGAAACAATGATGTGATAATTATATTTTTTCAAGATAAAAATGCTATAAATATGGTAGCTGGACAGACATATTTTGATAAGGTCTGACCAAGAAATAGTTTCCAGAGCAGCATATAAATTTTTTCCATGATTTTAAATATATATTTAAAAAATTAGCCTATTGTTAAATGATACTCTTCTGGAATATAAGTGCTGACATTTTAGACAACAATGCTAATACATGAAAGAAAAAAATAGATTATGCTTCAAATTTGCCTTTTAGTGAAGGCCAAAGTAAAAGTGGCTTATTGAAGCTGAATTTTTCTGGAGATAAGATCTTTTATGATTTTTTGACTTACTTGTATTTGTTACTGTTATCTGTAATGTAAGACCGTGCAGCTTATTATGTTTTGTCCTTTGTTAATCATAAATAAGAGATGAATCTAAACCATGAATATATGGTAAGTCATCCATCATGTCTCTGGTCATCTTACATTGCTTATGTTTATTGAATATATGAAGTCATCCATCATGTCTCTGGTCATCTTACATTGCTTATGTTTACTTAGGTCCCATATCTCTAAAAAAGTTGAGGGAAGAATATGTGCAGAAACAAGCTCACCAAGGCAATAAAACAGACGCAGAGGTGTTAGACCTCAGTTGTGATGAAGGACTTCATTCCGGTTGCCTCACACAGTTAATCTGAACCTTTCATTCTTCACTGAAATCACCTATTTTAAAGTTATTTTTATTTTGAGATAATCATGCAAAAGTTAAGTTGTAGACCTGACATACAAATTAAATGCTTTGTTTTTGTTTCTTACTCAAAGAAGGTCATCTGTTACATAACCACAATATAACTATCAAAACCAGGACACTAATGCTGATGTATCATCATCCACTCATCCTCCAATCCCCTTCAAGTTTCACTGATTGTGTCAGTGAATGTCTTTTACAACAAAGGATTCTGGTCAGATGAGCATTTAGGGTTATGTCTCTTTACTCCCCTTTGGTCTGGAATAATTACAGATTCTGTTCTTGACTTCTCATGACCTTGATATTTTTGAAGATTACAGACCACATATATTATAGAATATTTCTTAATTCAGGTCTTTCCTGATTAAACTTAGGCTCTGCTTTACTGTTAAACATATCACGATGGTGCTTGGGCTCCTTGTTGCATTCAATCAGGTGCCTCACAAGTTCTATTTATTCCATTATTAATGATGTTGACTTTGATTATCCCACTCAAGCCAGCCACCTGCCCTCACAGCGTGCATGTACCTCTCATCTGCTTTGGTTGACAGGCTTATTGAACCATCCTTCCACAGGGATTTCTTCTTCAGCCTGACTTGTTCTATCCAGTAATAATTTCAGAACTGAATTTTTAGGGATGGAAAGGCAAGGGAATGTAAAACAAGGCAACATAAAAAGCAAGAGGAAGGGAAGAGCAATGCATGTTTAACTTCATAGTCATACCCATAATATTTATTATATACACAAAATCTTTTATTATATAACCATAATCTTTGATGAATTAAAAAATAATACATGGACTTCTGGTTTCTAGATCTCTATATAAAGTGCTTGAAGGCCATCACTCCTATCCTCATATAAAGAAAAAGGTAAGAAACTGAAGTGAAAATTAACAACTTGGATCCATCAAAGAATTGAGGTCACAGAGTGAATCGCTATGTGAAAAACTGGGAGTCAAAGGTTACCGAGAACAGAAAGTGATACTGAAGTATCTGGTAAGAATACCTTAAGAGTTAATTGACTAAATACTGGAGACTGAGTGTAGACTGGCTTGAGACAGAAAAACTAGAGCCTCAAATTGGGGCACTCTCATAATTTTGTGCGTTTTGCCTCTAAGAACTCCAACATGTTCTCACTGTGGCAATCCAAGAAAAATCCCCTTCTTTTAGCAGAAGGAGGGACAGAGTAACCATTTGAAAATGTGCCCAAATCATTCAGTTCTTCTTAAGAAAGGCCTGCCCTCAAAGGAAACTAATTTACCAGAGCCTAACCAAGTTGGATTTTACCTTAGCCTAACTGATCTGGGGGAAGGGGAATACCAAATTCCAGCCCCCTCTACAATTTATATGTCACTTAAGGAGTTGGAAACAAAAGCTGAGAAACACTGGCAAAAAGTCACAGCCCAGGGGCACAGACTCATTGAAAGATTCATACCCACTCATAGGACTACTTATCCCCTGACATTTTACTACCACATTAACAAGAAACATGTAAAATAACAAGCAATTATGGCTAAAAAGAACTGTGAAGTTGAGACCCTGTTTAAGAAACAGACTCTAGACCCTCATGGTCTAGGGAACCTGAACACAACAGGAGACCAACTCAGAGACACCAGAGAAATGTTTGACTCCTGAAATATACTGCTCCAGTAAATAAAGGCTAACTCCTAGCCAGAGAAACATAACACCCCACACTAACGGTCGATTTATCTTAGCTCCTTTTACATAATACATTTTTTACAGCATTTAACACAATGTTACCAGGTATGTTGAAAGGTAAAACTAAACCAAAATCAAATAAAAACAAAACAAAACAAAACAAAAGAAGAAATTAAAAAAAATAAAGAGTCTGAAAAACAAGGAAAGAATCATAATGAGACTCATATAGCACAGATTTTGGAATTAGAAGATTGGGACTTTATAGCTCTTAATATGATTAATGTACTGAGAAGGTAAATGGAAAATAGTGGACAACATGAAAGAACAGATGATGTAAGCAGAAAAATAAAAACTCTAGAAAGAGTCAAGAGGAAATGCTAGGAAATGATAAAAAATGCAACGTAAATGAAGAATGTCACTAATGGGCTCATCAGGTAACTTGGAAATGGCCAAGGAAGGAATCAGTGAGCTTAAAGATGTGTCATTAGCAACCTCCAAAAGCACAAATCACCATTAATCACCTTGATCTCATCGGCTGTTATAGAATACTTCACCCACCAACATCAAAATATGTATTCTTTTCAAGCTCATTCTTCAGGAACATTCTTCAAGATCAACTACATTCCTGCCTAATAAACACACATTAATGAATTTACAAAAAATAGAAATTATACAATGTCTATTCTCAAACCAGAATAAAATTCAATTAAACTAGAAATTAACAAACAGTAGAAACTATCTAGAAAACCACAAAATAAGTGGATATTTAACAACACAGTTCTTAATAATACATGAGTCTAAAAAGATGTCTCAAGAAATTATAAATATTTCCAACTAAATGAAAATAAAAATATGGCTATCAAAATTTGTGAGATGCAGCAAAAAGCAATGCATAGAGGGAAATTTATAGCACTGAATGCATATGTTAGGAAAGAAGGAAGACCAATAGTCCATGGCTAAGCTTTCATCTTAGAAACTCAGTAAAAGAACAAATGAAATCTAGAGAAAGAAGAAAACATACAACAAAAGTTACAGTAGAAATTGTATAAAATTGAGACTGGGAAATTAATAGGGAAAGTCAATAAAACCAAAAGACAGTTGTTCAAAAAGTTCATTAAGTAAACTTTAACCGGGGCAACCAAGAACAAAGAGAGAAAATAATAAATTACTAATATTGGAGATAAGAGGGGTTATCATAAATGATAGCCAAGGCTTTAAAAGAATAATAACCTTTTCAAAAAACCAACCTTTTGATTTATTGGTCGGTTGTATAATTCTTTTGTTTTTAATTTCATTTAATTCTGCTCTAATTTTGGTTATTTCTTTTATTCTACTGGGTTTGGGGTTGGAAGGTTCTTCCTTTTCCAGTTGCTTGAGATGTCCCATTAAGTTGTTAACTTCCTCTCTTTCCATTCTCTTGAGGAAGGCTTGCAGTGTTATAAATTTCCCTCTTAGGATTGCCTTTGTGGTATCCCAGAGGTTCTAAAAATTCGTTTCTTCATTGTCGTTTTGTTCCAAAAATTTGGCAGTTTCCTTCTTTATCTCATCTATGACCCAGCTATTATTCAGCATAAGGTTATTTAACTTCCATGTTTTTGTATGAGTATGCAAATTCATGTTGTTACTGATTTCAACTTTTATTCCATGGTGGTCCTAGAAGATGCAAGGAATAATTTCTGTTCCTTTAAATTTACTGAGGTTAGAAAAAGAAGATATTTTAATCTGGTTTCAACATTTCCATTATCTGGGTCCAGTTAATGTATTTTTCTAATTTTTATTGTATATACAATGTATTACTCATCCAGAAAAAGTATAAATCATTTATTAATAAACAATAAACCTCCAGGAAACCACTGACCAGAACAAAAAAAAACCCAGAATATTGTCACTACCACAGAAGCCATCTCACCTGGTGCATCCTTCCAATCATGCAGCCCCCAGCCTCCCGGAGCTCACCCCCCAGAGAGAATCCCATCCTTGATTTTCTTCCTAGTGTTCCTACCTACATGTGTATTCTTAAAAATGTAGTTAATTTTATCTGTTTTTAAATTTTTACATAAATGGAATCAAACTCTGTTTTCTTTGGTTATTACTTTTTTCATTCTAGCTACTCTTTTCAAAATGCATTCACTTTAGTATATAGCACTACTTCAATTTTAAGTGGTTTCGATATATTTATCTTTTCCTTATTGTTGAGTATTTGGATTTTTAGATTATCTATAGGTTTGGGTTATTACAAAAAAATGGTGCTATAAAGTATTCTCAAACATTTATTTTGATGCCCAATATTGTCATGAATTCATACCCAGAGTTTGGAATTACTAGGACATAGCAACACATGTCATCAGACTAGATACTCAAAATATATAATACTCAAAAAGAGTGTTTTATAGTTTACTAGATCAGTCAAAATGTTTTCCAAAATGATTATAACAATTTGCACATCCAGCAAGAGAAAATGATAGGGCCTATTTCTTTGCATGGTTTCCAGTACTTAGGATTCTCTCTCTGCCTTTCTGGCTGTTCCTCCTTTTTTTATTCTTGCTTTGGGATTTTTTTATTCTTCAGTTTTATTCATCTTAAATTATGGATATTAATTCTGGCCTGTTAAAATTGGCTAATTCTTTGTTTATCTTTTTCTAATTAGCTAATGCATTAAGTCACTATGTTTCTCCTTTGGGTAATTCTCCTTTCTAATTCTCAATTTTTTTTTTCAACTCTGTAATAATGTTTTATATAATTTGCTGTACATCAAAAGAAAACTTGTCCTTATTTCTTCATAGTAAATATAATCCTTGTAATATACATCTAAAAAAATCTAACATCTAAATTTTAAGATCTATTTCTGTTGGTTTCTTTTCTTTCTTTTTTTGTCTCACTTTGTTGCCCTCGGTAGAGTGCTGTGGTGTCACAGCTCACAGCACAGTAACTTCCTTGGGCTTCGGTGATTCTCTTGCCTCCACATGCCAAGCAACTGGGACTACAGGCACCTGCCACAATGCCCAGCTATTTTTTTGTTGCAGTTTGGCCAGGGCTGGGTTGAACCCATCACCTTCGGTATATGGAGCCAGCGCCCTACCCACTGAGCCACAGGCACCACCCTATTTCTATTAGTTTCAAATATATGAAGAATTACTTCCTTCTACCTGTTGTCTTTGATTTTTTGTTTTGGACATTGTTTACAGTTATTTGAAGGAATAATATGAGGCCTAAAATAAAGATATTTTCTTCCAAAGAGGATTGTGTGTTATTTTCTGTAAGGTATTTAGAGTTTCTGCCAGTTTAGTACCACCTTAAATTATGTTAAAATTGGAGAGAAACTGGATTTTAATCCATGGGTTGGAAACATGGATATTTAGAGAGATCCAGTGGAATTAAGAGAAACTCTGATGCCTCTGTCTACTGTAACTTACTGTGACCTTGAGATGAAACTCTGTGTTCCTAAATTTTCTCATGTGTTAAAAATGTGCATAGCTATTAATATCCAAAATTGTAACTTTTATGGTTTTCATTGTATTTCCTTGTGGTTTGCTTGGCACTGGTTATGGTATGTGCTGCTTTTTGTTTTGCTTTACATTTTTTGAGTACATTAAGCACCTTCCCCACTATTAGGTTATAATGATTTTTCTGTGAAAGTGGTGCCTATGACTTGTTATCATATCTTTCGCTATCCTGAGTGTATTACCTTGAAGGAGAAGCTGCTCAATCGATTTTAAATGGATAAATTAATGAAGGAATAAATTTTAGAGATAGGTTCATAGAAAAAAGTGATTAAACCAAGCTATGCTTTGCCACAGAGATGAAACAAGTATCTTTTCTCTTACAGTTCCCACAGCTTCAATCTAATTCTTGTTGTGTTTACCTCCCCATATATTGGCTGATGGTCCACATGGAGAACTAACCTCAGTTAGAATTTGTGAATGATACAAATCTGTTGCACAGTTTAAAAACAAAGCTTTAAAAACATTGATTCAGATGAGAAGTGAGAAGATGCAATAAAGGTTTATTTAAGGCATAAAATTTTAAAAGGCATGTTCATCAATAATTCATCAACTCTCTTTAAAAGAACCCTTAGTATAACCATTACTATTCTGTATCTTTAATCCATTTTAGGTGACATTGCTAGGAACAGATTGTGGCAACAAATCCATTTGCCTAGGGATTTATTATACTAATAAAATTAGATTTAAAGACATTTTGAGAAAGAAGTTTATCATACTAAGAAAAAAATATTCAGCATATTAAACAATTGATCTAAAGATACATAAGTAAGAATAAAAAAGAATAACTAATAGTTCATACCAGCATGTACATTGGGATATTATTTTTGCCACATCTATAATTTAGCTGTGCAATCAAGTAAGTTTTTAATTTTTTAAGTATCGCCTCAAAAAGTGTTCTTCAACTTTCTCATAATTGAATTATTGCTAAACCTGACAGATTCGTTAGATTTTTAAGGTTATGAAAAATAGAGAATGTGTATAACCCAAAATTAGTGATAGAAAAAACAGTTAAATAATATCTTCCATGACCAATCTTTCAATTGATTTGCCAATTGATAGATATACAGAATCTAAAGATGAATAAGTGTTGTGTACTAAAATAAGTACATGCCTTCAGATGCCACCAGTGACAGCACAATGCAGACATTTAAGACTCTACTGGTTATAGAACTTCCTGATGTTACTTATGTGCCCTGTGAATTGGATCTTTATTTTGAAATGACATTCATTCATTCTCATTCCAATGTTCTCAGGACTTATGTGTTTGTATGATGTAGAGTCATTGGCTGTATTTTGTCCAAAAAAAAAAAAAATAAAAAGTCACAAAATCTGTTAATTGTCTGCAACTTTTATTATATGCTTTAAATATATAAATATTTGGGATCATCATCAATCTGTATTTTTACCTGTAATATTAAAGGATTGATTGGATGTTCACTTTTTACTCATTTATTGTGATGTCATTTAGATTAAATAATTATTAAAAATTAGATGCACTCGCAAAACCTTTTAGCTGCTGAGCTAATAATCTGTCAATAGTCACTAAAATGAGATGCTACTATAAAAGAAAAAATCAGTAGCTTAGCAAAAAGACAATGAATTTTTCTTTCTTTCTGACATTCTGGAAACCTAGAGAATCAGTTCAAGTCTGGTGCAACACTTCAGGTCTCAGGGACAAAGAGTTTTATCTTTTTTCTCTGCTGTGTGTGTCTCAAATAGTTACCTGAGTACCAGCCATGGCGTATATGTGCCAGCTGTGAAGCAGTCGAAAGGACAGCAAACAATGTGGCACAAACCAGCCTGCTTGTATCACATCAGCTTAGTCTCATGGACTCGCTTTGCCTGGAGTGGGACTGCAGATGGTCTTTATTCTCAATAGTGCTAAACTTTAATAAAATACATAGGTAAAGAAGAAAGCTGCTACCAGGGGACAAGGAGCAGTAGCCTACTCTATGTGGCTGTCCATTTACTGATTCCTTGTACTCTAAGGTAACATGTGAACTAATAGAGAATACATTTTCAAAATGAGAAAACGTAACTGATTTAGAAAAGATTAAAGCAGTGTTACAAGCACCGTAATACCAACATAGTTACAGATGAGAACCAAACTTAGCACTGATTTTTGAGATAATCCAAAATGAAAAGGAATACCTCAATATTAGTTACATTATTTTCACCATTTAACAAAAGGTACTACTGGAACAAAATGAAGCTTTTTGATGCTGAGCAATTAAAAATGTTATGTCATGGTAATTTTTAGGGAAAAGACTGAGCGTTATGATAGACAGTATTCCTATAATAGGTGCAATGATTTTATAAGCCACTTACTTAGTGTCTCTGAAGAAAAGCCAAAAAGCAAAGTATTATTTTACATTTCAATGAAGGCTATTTTATGAGTCCCTGAGGAAAAATAATTCAAAAGAAAATCTTCAGGTATTCTGGCTTAGACCCAAGAAGAGAATTTTAGCCTGCCCAGAGGGCTGGATGGATTATATGCGCTATGAATAGTTATTGGTACTTTACCTAACAAGTGCAATCAGTGTAACCTAATTTCTTTGTACCCTCAATGAATCCCAAACAATAAAAAAAAGAAAAAAAAAAGTTTCAGTAAGTTTTAAAAGATTGAAAAAAATAGTTATCTGTTAATATCACTATTACTAAAAGATTTCTGAAAAGTTTAGGAAATTAAAAAATAGATGATCTAATTTTCTGTTGTCTGCCATATTTCAAAACAAAAGGAGCTGTCTTAAGACCAGGTGTTTCAAAAAGTGAAAGGGGCCTATTTGTTAAGAAGAAAAAAACTGGAAAAAATATAAAAGAGGTATAATCAGAAACCAATTCGCTGAGTTTATTAAATTAGATAGCTTACCAAAAAGGTATGTGAATTTCTCATAGCAGTCTTGTAAAAACTATTTTTGCCATAAAATATGTTTTTATCAATATAAAAAAATTTCTTAACAAATAAATCTCAGCAAATGTGATATTATCTTAAATTATATGTTCTTAGAAGTTTGTTCTCTTTCCAGGGAATTGTAGGTGGTTAGGTATTTTTGGATAATAAAGATCTGAGAATAATTACAATAGATTTATAGTTTGTTAAGTATAATTTTATTTTTTGATGAATCTTAAACTGACCCTGAGATGACAAGGAAAATGACTCATGGCTCCTGAAGTTTGTTAGTCACTTTCGTCTAATTTTTGATATAGCAATAATTAAATGAAGATAATAGGATACATTAATATATCCTACTAATGTTCAATAATAGGGTACATTAATAATATATAATTTATATTCCTGATTTCTCTCAAGGTATAAAGCAACTTTTAGGCTTAAGCAAGATCCTTTAAAAGAATGAATCTTTGATTTTTAGGGAATAACATAGATTGACACCAAACATTTCTCCTTATTTTCCTGCAGGAAGAACCTTTTGTAATGGTCTCTGAAAATGTCTTAGGTAAGCCTAAGAAATACCAGGGCTTCTCCATCGATGTTTTAGATGCCTTATCAAACTACCTGGGTTTTAACTATGAAATTTATGTTGCACCGGATCACAAATATGGAAGCCCACAAGAAGATGGCACGTGGAATGGCTTGGTCGGTGAACTAGTCTTTAAGGTAAGAATTCATTTATTTCTCTCGCTCATACCTAAAGGTTCAATTATAACTCCTAGACACTGATTCCATATAAAGTAAGTGTGAGTTGTATTTGGGTGAGTTAAGTGTCAGTGTTGAATGCTAAAGTCTCATTCTAAACCGTGTCATGAACTTTGTGGAAAGAAAAACACATGGCAAAATAAGGCTGAATTTTAAAACATTTTCTGTAATTGGAAAGAAGTTAGAAGAAAGTGTGACCTTTGTCAAATTTATATCCAAATATTTTGTCACTATAAGACATGATGAAATCACATTATAATAAAGAAACACAATTAATACTGTTGTTTTCTTTTAATAATGCAATGTTACTAGAAAAAAATATTATCACTTAGAAATGAATCATTTAGTTCTGGAATTGAATCAAGGTATATTAATACATTCTGATATTTTCTCTTCATTCTTTCAGTTCTCAGAAAGATTACTGAAATCTCTCTTTCTTTAGTTCTGTCAGAATTTGCTTCAGTTTTTGGAAGCTCTCTTCCTAGGTTCCTACACATTTATAATTATTGTGTCTTCCTGACAAATTATTGAATAGTTGGGTTTAGATTTATAATTTACTATTTGATTTATATGTATCCTCATTTTCCCCGTATTTCTTCTTTTCCTGTCTTCTCTGGGTTATTGAAATATATTTTAGTATTTCATTTTATTTCCTCTGTTGTTTTTTTAGCTGTATCCCCTATGTTTTTGTATCTTATCACATTCTATCTGAAACTCATTCTCTCCTTTGTGCTCTTGTGAGTTGCTAAGGTCATACTCAGTTACAAACTATCATTGTTTATGATTAGACTATTAATTGACTTTCAAAGGTATAACAAGAAAAAAAGACGCTGGTATTTAATCACTTATCTATATACATGTGTCTGAGGCTCTGCTTTCATGTATCTGAGCTCCCTGCTGGTATCATTTACCTTCGACATGATGAACTTGCTTTAGAATGCATTTCTATAGGTTAACCTTTGTTTACCTTAAAATATCTTAATTAACTCTCATTTTTTAATAATATGCTTGCTGGGTATCAAGCACTGAGTTAACCAGTTTTCTTTAATTGTCATCACTTTAGAAATGTGGTTCTGTTGCATTTTGCCATATTGTTTCTGATGAGACGTTGTCATCATTTGTACACCTGTTCATTATATGTATTATCTTTGTGTTCATGTAAGTGGCGGTTTCACACTTCTCTCTTCCTTTTTGATGTTTGTAAATTTAATTATAATGTTTCTAGTTACGGTTTTCTTTACGTTTACTCCTCTAGGCTTCACTAAGCTTCTGGGATATGCTCCTTTTAGGAAATGTAGGCAATTATCTCTTCAAATATCTTTTTTCCACCCTCTTCCCATTCTATTTGTAGCTCAGAGAACATTCAAGTTAGATCACTAAATGTCATCTCTAACTCGCTGAGGCCTTGCTTATTTTCTTGAAATATTTTCATTCTCTGACATAGAGAGGTAAGAGTTTACTTTGATCTGCCTTCAAGTTACTTATATTCTGGCATCTTCAGTTACCTAATTCTATTCAGTAACTTTTTCATTCTAGATTGCTTCCTTTTCAGATGTAGAATTTTAATATTATTTTATAATTCCCCTTTCTCTGCTGAGATTCCTCACATCTCCTCCTTTTCCTCCATCTAGTCCCCTGGGACGTCCGTGATAACATCCACAATGGCTTCTTTGAAGTCTTTGCTAAAATGTCAGTATCTTTTACCTCAGGATACATTTCTATTTTCCTGATTTTTCCCCCTTCTGGTTATTTTCCATTGTATATTAGACATTGTAGTTGGATACACTGTTAAGATCTATGCCGGTGTCTCTTAAATTGCGTATTCTGAAGAGGCGTGATTTTTCTTTCAGTGGACGGTTTAACTACTACCCCTTCTGCTTGAATTTGTGGCGATTTGCCATTCCCATTTTAAGTCAGGTCTACTTGATTTTATCTTTGTTTCTACGAAACAATGGTTCTGGTAACCCATTGATTCCTAAAATATAACCTTGCTTTTCACCAAGCCCTTCTGACTTTAAGGACTTGAAATCTAACTGTGCCTTCTGTCATAGGCAACAATTATAACCCCCTTTTTGGCTTGTTTAGCCTCGTAGCTGTTGCATTCTCTGATTTTCTTAGGACTGCTCACATGCATGCACAGTTTAGGATTCCAAAGAGTTGAGAAAGTTTATATACAAATTTGGGGGCTCAATCCACCATGGCTCCCTCCTTCTACAATCTCCTTTTTAATTTCTGGCCAACCTAGAGGACTCAAGCTCCATCTTCTGACACATTAGCTGGTACAACTCTGCCTTTTTGCTTCAATTCTATCCCCCCCACATCTCTTTGACTTGTCTGGGACCCTACAGAATTTATTCTATGTAGATAGTGAGTAGAGACAATGGATTTTATCTAGTGCAGTCACCCATCTCAAGGGCTGAGTACTTTCCATTTTCTGCCTGTTTTGATTGCTTTCTAAGTTTTTCTGTTTTTTTTTTATTAATTTGATTCATAATTTACTTTATTTTAGTTTTTTGTAGGGTCAATCCAATAGAAGTCATTCCATCATTCTCAGAGCTAGAACAATTTCACAAATATTTGAAAGTATTCAGAAAGATAAAGAGACTAAGTTGTCTTCAAGGGATGGAGGAGGGAAGAAATGAAATATTTTTAAGGCAATAGAAAGAAAAATAGTGAAACTTTTTCTACTACTATAAACCATACTTAATTCTGTTTATTTAATAAACAAGTTACATATAAAATTTTATTGGAAAAGAATCAATATCATTGTGAATAGGAAATGGGAAATGATCAGTCCTCGCCCTCTTAATAAAATCATGCCACTCTATATTCTGTTCTTTTATTATAAACCTAGTTGCTCTATCTTTGTATTTCTTAGGGGTCTTGAATGATCTGAACCCAGATTAGCAATTATGTTAAAATAAAGGCAAAGAAAAGAAAAGGCACTGTACAAAATAAAATTATAGGGATAGTGGATAAAATCTTTACAAGATATTATGCTAATGAAACATATATGGTTGATGCAAATTAAAGGTTAAAACAAATTTAAATTAGCATGTTTGTATTGTTTTTAATTTGTTTTATGTGCTTGCTCCAGTTAGTTAAATTTTTGAGACTTACTTTCTCACCTATGAAGTAGAGAGTTCAAGTTTGTTATTGGTAAGGTCACTTGCAAATAGGAAATTTTCAGAAACATTTAGACTTTATTATGTAACAACCACATACAATCAGTAATATGTTCTTTACAAGTAATCCATTTCACTGTTTTCATTTGCATCTAAGAGCATGTCATTATTGTGAGATAAATTATGGGTCAGTGGGTCCTTTTACATTTCAAAAATTGAGGTTCAAAGAAGCTAACTAACGTGATTTTTAGACAGACATATTGTAATGCTATTAATTGCAATCTGATTTTCAATTTGTTCAGGCAAATATTTAGTCTTCCTCACTAGGGTTTGAGAAACATTTATTAAGCAAGTGGAAGAGGATAAACCTACCTAAGAGACTGAAAGCAGGTAGAGATTGGAAGAAAACAGAAAGAACATTTTGTCCTAAATGCCAACAGAGATAGCATTTCCAGAAGGAAAAAAACAGGCAAAATTACAGAATGACTACCAAGATGTTGAGGGTACTTAACATTCTCCCTGCCTTTATTCTGACTGTTTATCAGTGGAGATGTAAGTTTCAAATTTTAGCAATTGAAATGTTAATTCAATTATACAAATGATGATGTGGTAAAATACCATAAAATAATTTGTATTATCCAAGAAGAGTCATAATATTGAAACTTTATCAGGTGTATTTACCCCTCTACAGCATTGAAATGGCACAATGATATTATGATAGCGCTCCAAAGTAAGCTTCTTTTTACATAATAATATGTCAGTATATTATACCTTCCATTAACTGTTATTCAGCCTTCTACTAATGTAGATATTTGTCATGAATCTAAGAATTTTTCAAATAATGAGTAATATTGCCATTGACTATCTCTATACATGACAATAAGACTTTTAAAATTAACAAAATTAATTAATATATAGCTTTCTGGGGGTGAACTAAAAGTAAAGGACTAGCTTATATAACCTGTGTCATAATGATTATGGGCAAACCATCATATTAAAAAGGAGTCAAAGAAGAAATGGTGGAAGGTAAGCTGTGCATTTACAGAATTGTTCTGCAGTGATTTTCAGCAGTGGTGCCGAGTCTTCAGAGCTGGGTTGATCTCATGTTAGAGGGTCTTCCCATTAAAGCCAGAAAGGGGTTCAGTACATACAGACATTTTAGAGTCAGAGAGAGAGAGGACAGTGGGCATGTGAATCATTGACCATATACATATATGGAGTCTATTTAAAAACTAAAAGTATAGCCAGGTCTCCTCTATTCCTTTTATGCCTCGTACTTTTACAATATTCTTGAATTAATATGCTCTTAAAATTTGTGAAAATACAGATTTGACCAAAAGATGCTTCAATGTGAAATAGGTAAATGAGAACTATGTTCTGCTCAGTACAGGAAAAATTGTTAAGGGTAAGTTAATATAACTGATATTTTCCCTGGTTTAACAAAGAGAGCAATAGTGCAAAAAATCATACAGAACTTTATATAGGAAATATGATGCATGTCAAGTTTAGGGTAGAAGTATCCAAAATTTAAGAAAACAGACTATGAGTTGTACAGTTCAAAATTTTATTATTTAGTTTCCTCCTTGGGTAGCATTCTTTAAAAGTCAGCAGTTTTCGAAATGAACTAGTCTACCTTAGGGAAGACTTTGTAATGGCCAGACTAGACACATAGCTTGATAGGAAATAAATTTCTAAATTCTTAGTTCCTATCAGTAATTTTTCTTAAAAATGATCTGCCTTGATCCTTCTTGCCATCGTCCTTCATCCCTCACCCCTCATTCAATCTTCTGGCCTACTTTATAAAATAACGTAATATTTTTCATGCATACAAAATCCTTTTGTGACATGTGGCTCTGAGTATAAATAATCTCAGAAACAACCAAACTGAGGGACAATGAAAATGCAGGTGTCACTAGGATTCTTTTCTAAGTCAATCATTTCATCTTTTTGTAAAAAAGCAAAAATGTGGGGGAAGCAAAAGAAACTACTTAAATTTTCAAATACTAGACCATTAAAAATTTTTTTTGATAATAGATTACTGTGATTTTCCATATGTAGCATAGAAAGATTTCATGGAGTTGAGAGATAATTTTTAAAAATAAACAAAGTCTTTCAGTTTTCATCTCACTTGTATGAATAAAGTGTCTGCAAAATGAAAAGATACAGAAATCAAGTCTTGATGTTAAATGCTACTTTATTTAAACCATAATCAATATTGACCCATGAATATACCAATTAATTTTGAAAAACTTTATACATATCATTGCATGTGTAATAAAATTTCACTTTTATGGCTACAGAATCAATAGATTGTATACTAACTTAATGATGACTTAATTCAGAATAAATGTTTATACCTAAAACTTTATAGTCACAGGTTATACAATAAAGATTTCAATTTTAATTGAAATGCATATTTTTGATGCAGAAACAGTTTGATGATCAAGAGAAGGTTTTCAAACACACATTTCTATGGTATTTGGATAAAAATTTTGCGGGGATGAGAAGAATGTAATTATAGTTCAAGGATAAAATGAAATGATATAAATGTACTACTTATAAGTGGGGGATCAAATCATTATGATATTTAGATTCTAGTGGATATATTTAAAAGTGGCTTGACAATTTTATTTTAAATTATCAGAGTAAAGAACTTTTTTGAGGGTAGACTTATAGTATTAGAGTTGGTAATAAGATACTATTTAGTGATAATAATGTCAATAATGTTATTTTCTAAAACATAAAATGTCCACAAAAATAAATAGAAGAAAAATTTTGCACTGGACTTCACATTCAGCAATTCCTTATTTTTAATAGGTAAATATATTTCTCATTGTAGATATTTTAATTCATTATAACAATTTTTAAACATACACCTCTTAAAAAGTATAATCATATGCCACGGTCAAGGGACTATGGAAGGATGCAAGTACAAATAAGATAGGGGTATCAGTAACAAAAATATCTCTGTGTTTTGCACTGTGGTGGGCAGTGGAGACACAAAGATAAATAAAATATGATTCTTGCTCTTGAGGCGATTATATCCTAATGAAAAACATAGAGATTAAGCTAGATAATTACTGTACAGTGCAGTAAATGCAATGATAGAGGACCACTAAGAAAGCAGGGAGGAAGACAGAGTCAGGGTACATTTCCTGAAGGAGGGGAGATGCATGCTGATGATGAGTAGTCAGGTAAAGTGGGATGGGAAGAGAGTGAGGGATGTCTACACATGGACACAAGAACAGAGATAAAGGTACAAAGGTGAGAAATAGCGCGGAAAGCAGGCCAAGGCGTGGGAGGCCTTCACAGCACTCCAATCAAAAAGTGAGGAGAATCTGTCTTAAGGTACGAATTATGTGAATGGAATAAAATATACAGAATAAGAGACACAAAGGAGATGGAGTCCACCAACTAAGGAGAGAGGAAGAGAGGAAACAAGGATAATTCATTGGTTCATCTTACTAATACTTAACAGATGGTTCAATAACAATTGAGAGAGAGATTGATGAAAAAATGTAGAGGAGGAAGTCGATTTAGAATGAGTTGGATGTGCCTTTGGCATGTTCCAGTTCTGTAGGGCTCTGGAGCTCACTGACAAGGCACCATCAGAGGTGGACATTTGGGAGTCATCCTGGTTGCTAGTTGAAAGCATAACAGTGCACCCACCAGATTGCCAAAAAGAACACATAGCTTAAGATCACTGGGCTAACCTTAGGATGAAACCATGAAGAAATCTATCACTTGAGAATTGACAAAAGAAAATTAATTTATGTAAAAAAGAGTTTCATAAACTAAGCTGACTAGCAATGTCAAACTATCTGAGACATCAGTGGTAAGGAATGCTCAATGTTCACTAGGGTGGCGATTTGGAAGTTGCTGGTGAGCTAAGCCAGAACTGTTCTGGTAGTGGTAGGAGAAGATGATTATGGAAAACCTTGGTAGTGAAAAAGTAACAAGCAGGTGTATTAGTCTTTTGGAAAGTTTGGATGTGAAGGAACAGAAAGAAAGAGAGAACAGCTGGAAGGGTAGCCTTTGGTAGAGCTGTTATTTGTGTTTAGGTTAGTGGAAACTTGAATATTATTATAAGATGAACAAGAAAAAGACATAAGGAGAATTTAATATAAGAAAATAAAGTTAATATGAGGTCTGACAAATAAGTTCATGAACTCATCCTAGAAAAAGTGGTACATCATACCTCATTGCTGAGTATCATTATGGTCACCTCTAAAGTACTCCCCTTGGAAAGCCATGTGCCGGTGCCAGGGCCTAGTCCTCTCTTCAAAGCACTGTTTCTAGGATGAGTCCACCTTAATTGTCTGGCCTTATATATAAAGGATAAATATCTCCAAAAAGATGAGAAAATGAATTTTCTCTGAAAATTGATTCTGAGAGGGTGAAGATGCTGCTTTAATACTGAAGAAACATGGTGAGAATGTGTTTGTTAAATCAATAGGCAAGAGGTTGGAAGGTTAAAAAAGATCATTTCTCAATGCTTCAGATTTCTTGATAAAATAGGAGGTGAAGTGTGTTGACAGTGATGGGAACAGGTATTACATAACAGTCTACAGGAGAGGGGTGAGAGATGGAAATAGATATTGAGGGAAGTGAGGGTGTTAAATCAGAATAGATAAAGGAGCAGATCCGTGGTGCTGAGAACTGAGCTGAGGTTTATATGACTGACATTGTTCGTTGCTGGTCTGCACGATTCTATGACTTTCTTTGGCTGAGATTGTGTGCTAAGTCTAGGAGCAGAGATTATAATGCTGTATACCTAAGTTGAGATATAATGGTTATAGTTGGGAATGAAATGAGATGAAAGAAAAGCTAAAATAATCGAGAAAGCATGGCCGTGTTCAGGGGTATAGATCTGGTTATAATTGTGAAAAAATTAATCAGAGTATCAATATAAGGTTGAAAAACAGAAGTAAATGAAAAAATATGAAAGATCTAGTAGATTAGAAAGAGATAACCAGAGACTGTAATGTAGAAGTTCTAGAGTTTGACCTTGGGTTTAGTGGCTAAATATTAATGGAGACAAAAGGAATTAGATTTTAATATAGCCCAAATGGGAGAGTGAAGAGGAATGACCAGGTGGATGACAGGGTATATTTTAGGGTAGTAAAACTATTCTGGGGGTGATGCTGTAATGATGGATCCCTTAGTGATATCATCCATTTTTTTTCCATAGAAAGAAGGAACTGTAATGGAAACCAGAGACTTTAGTTAATAATAATGTATTGGTGTTGGTTCATCAGTTGTAACAAATGTACCCTACTAATGCTAATGATAAGGGAAACCATTTGTGATTCCTGCTCATTTTTTCCCTGAAAACCTAAAACTGTTCTAAAAAAATAAATGTCTATGCAAATAATGGCTCAAAATGATCGTTGTAAAAAAAAAATCTACATCGACTCTGATATATATTAGGCAGTTTGTAAATTTGGGGTGAATAGAAATACTTAGCCAAGTGTCAAAGTTTTCAAAAAATGAAAAGAAAATACTGTGAGCTCTGTTTGACAGAGAAGTTAAGACAAGTCCACCTCAGAAAGCACATTTAATTGAACGTTTAAAACAAATAGCAACCAAAAAAAGGATATAGGATGCCTAGAGCCTCGTTAGTAAAGAACA
Organism: Loris lydekkerianus; assembly: GCA_963574355.1. Taxonomy (NCBI): domain Eukaryota; kingdom Metazoa; phylum Chordata; class Mammalia; order Primates; family Lorisidae; genus Loris; species Loris lydekkerianus. The sequence goes on from CAUYPK010135578.1 coordinate 24,987, forward strand.
AAAATCAGGTTCCTTGAGTATCTAAGGAAACAGGCAAAACTCTCTGGCCTCTAATAAAGAATGAAAAAGATAGAAGGGAATTCTTGCTTCATGGAAGCTCAAAATAAGTATAAATTTTTGTCGGAGTCATCCTTAAGCTTTTGATCATTTTCTATGTCTCCTGTGGTCATCCCTACCGCCACTCTATCTGACCCTGCAAATGGATTATGAGTTATTGCTAGAGACCGGAGTTTTTCAACCTTTTTTGATCTCACGGTACACCTGAACCTATAGTTAAACTTCCACAGCACACTTAAAATTATGTTGATCAAAAAGAAAATGTATTAAAAAAAGAAAATACTTTCTGTGATTTGAACTTCTTTTGAAAATCATTTAATTAGCAATCTTTAAAAATTTTCATGGCTCACCTAAGATACTCTCACAGCACACCAGTTAAAAATCATTGCTAGAGAAGGTCGTCATGACCCTGGGCTGACAGAGGTCCCTTCAGAGAATCCTTCACTAATGCTCCAGTGTTCTTTAATTCAGCACATACTGACTATTTAAATCCCACAATGGTATTTCCAAACATCTCCCCATACTCTTTAATTCTCTATGCCTAGCCCTGTTCTCCATCTTTGACACCCTTCTCACTTTCAGTTGTTAAAGCTCATAGTTTACTGAAAAAACAACAGGAATCCGATAGGAGTCTCGGCTTTCTTGCTCTTTGATAACTTTAGAATCTTTTCATTTGTTCTCTTATCCTTAGTGGCAGCACAAAAGCTTCGACTGAAACAGTGTTAGTTATGGATACCAGGGACACAGTTCCTATCCACGTGAACCTAACAAGAGTTTTTAAATTCTCTTTGAATCACCATATCTAAATCTGTAGAAGGAAGCTATTATGAAAATGAACTCAGAAAATGAATTCAGAAATGTGTTGCAGGGACATCAAAAAGGCCTCATCTTTCCTGTCGACTGATAGATAGGTAAAATGTTCCTCAGGTTCTGTGTTTAGAAATGTAATAAATTCAACACTTATTTTGAAGGTAGACTGATAAGATTAGCTGATAGATTAGATTGAGACGTGAAAGACCAAAGCCAGAAATTGCTCCTAAACTCAAGGCTCTTTATTTTATCTTTGCAGCTACATCAGCAGAAACAGACATCATTTGTTTCCTTTTCCACAGCTCTATTTACCACCCGGCTCCTAACCACATCCTCTCTCCTCTGGATTGCAGTTACAGAGGTCAGATTACTCTCCTACTTCATACTCTTGCCTGTCTCTAGCTTTTTAGCACAGCAGCCAGAGTGATTCAGTCACTTTTCTCCTAAAAGACGATTTTTGGTTTTCTATTCCACTCAGAGTGAAAAAAATCCTAGTACTGTCTACATAATCTTCCCTCCCAACTTCCTTTGTGACCTCTGCTTTCTCCCCCTTTCTCACTTTGATCCCTGCTTATGGTTCTTCCTCAGACTTACTAAACTTGGCCTGTTTTCACTTCCATCTGTCTCATCTGCCTAGAATTCTCTTTCCTCAAATATTTCTCCTTCTATCTCATTCTTTCCAGTCTCTGCTTAGAATTCATCAGAGACTTCCATGGTCAAACCATTTCACAAGAACAATGTCCATCCTCTGTACCACCTATCCCCTCATTCTGTTTTATTTTTCTTTGTAACATATTGCCATTTTATTATGAATCTACTTTTTTATCTGTTTTCCCCTCCTAAAATGTCTGCCTTAATTTGGGCAGAAATTATATGTTTGGTTCACTGCTGAAACCTTGATATCTAGAAATTCTCTGTACATACAATGTTGAATAGCAGATGTGATATTTTAAGACATGCATTAGATAACAACACTCTCCTGATTAATAATATGTCAGTGCCATCTCATTGCTCTTTAAGAAAATCAATTAGCCTAGCATAGTCTAGAAAGCTTGACTTCAAGCAAAAGAAGTTTCCTTCTTTATTACAAGGTTACACTGAACTTTTGTTTCTATTGTTTTAATCTTTTGTCCATTAGTTATACAGCTTGTTCTATTCAGTCACTCCCACTTTACAAGTAGATTGAGAGTGGTACCATTTACCGGCAGAGCAAAAATAAAAGAAGGGAAGTATTTGGGCAGAGGGTATGGAGTATGCAAACTTACAAGTTTGGAAATGAGTAATAATAGCCAGATGCTATGCTAAAGCTTTATGGGAATTGACATTTTAAATGCTCTTAATAATTCATAAAAACAAATATAGTTATTATCTCCATTATATAGATTGAAAAACCAAGGCATGGAGAGTTTAAGTAACTTGCTCAGGATCACATTGAGAAATAAGTGAAGGATCTATGATATGAGCTTAGGTTACTTGATTCCATTCTCTTAAAAAACTCTGGATATACCTCCTTAGAGCTATCCAAACAGAAAATGAAATAAGTAATTTGATACATGATTCTGGAGTTCGGATAAGGGATCTGAAATGGACATGCATTTGAGGCTTATCAGCATATAGATGAAATTGAAATTGTCCCTCTAACTTTCTTTATCCCTATTTCTCTTTTATCTTCAATCTCTTTCACATCCATTGCTCCTCTCCTACTTCTTAAAAAAGGCTTCTCTGTTTCAAAAAATTACCTCCCTGTATTTTCTAAGTTAAGTTAATTAGGTGTCTTTGCTTGCAAATGACAATCCAGTTGAAGTGAAAAGATAATTTAATGGCTCAGAAAACTGAAGGATTCAGGGACGAGAGCCAGGCTCATCCCACCAGGCCTCAGGATGGCTCTCTCCAGCTCTCAGCCCAGCTTTTCTTCTGCATGTGTTGTGCCTTGCTTCTCAGGCAGGCTCTCTTCCCCTGGCAGTGAGGTGACTTTCAGCAGCTCTGGGCTTGGATTTCAGCCCCTTCTCTCTCCCAATATAAACATAGGTTCTCTTTCACCAACAATTCTAATGCAGAGCCTCAGCGCTGGCTCTGACTGTGAAGAACTGTGTCCAAAAGGAGGCAGGGCTCTCCGTGCCAGGCCTGCACCACACGCCCACCCGCACACTCAGGACAGGAGTAGCTATGCCCAGAACACTTGGGGTAGCATGGGGAAATAGTAATTCCCAGGAAAAAGCGGCATGCTGTTAGCACACAGAGAGAGAGTGGATGTCCAACAGGCAAAACAAAAGGTAATCCTTCAGATATTTAAAAACAGTAGATGAAGTTAGAAGGGAGCCATTGATCACTATGTGTACATAAAAACTTAAATCATTAGCAATTAGAAGCCATAATAAACAAAAAAATTACAGACGCAAGGCAGGAAAATATTTATATAAGTGTAATGATGAATTGATAGGGTTACTGTTTCCCTGGTACATGAAGAGGTCACTAAATCTACAAGAAAATACCTCAGTTGATAAAAATATAAAAGGTAAGAACTTAACAGTTTCAAAGGGAAAAACACTGAGAGGCAACGTAAGTCCATAATGTAGTCTATTGTAATGGAATAGATAAATTAATAAGGTTTTTGTTTAAATGGAAGTATGAGAAATATGATTGGTTAGTGCTTTCATAAAGAAAATGCTATAACTGTGTTATATATGCTTGGAATTACTTCCTGTGGTATGCTTTGTAATGGACTAAAACATCACTAGAATTAGATGCACAGATTTCAGTCATCGGTGATATACTTGACAACACTAGCAATTAACATAGATACCACAAAGAATTAAAAAGCTAAGTTTAAAACTGACCAAATAATAATTATACTGGTGCTTATACAGAGCTTACTATTGTTGACACAGTCTTACATACTTAGTATTTATTAACTCTCAATGCTCATGACAAGCCTGTGAGGTAGGGACTATTATTATCCCAGTGTTGCAGATAATGAAACAGAGTTGGACCCGTGAGGGCACTTGCCACGGTCATGGTGTTGTACAGAATTAATTATTAAAATCCAGGGAGTTTGGCTCACAAATCCAAGTGCTGTACTCCTTTACCGGGGTCTAGATAGAAACAAAGTTTTAATACATGTTTGGTCCACAAGCAAGGTAATTAACCTCATTCGATGCCAGTAGGAAAATACCAACTTAGAAGCTGTTCAGCATAGGTGGTGGTTGCTGTTGTTGTTCTAACCCACATTTTTGAAGAAGATTCAGATGGAATTTGGATACTGTTAGGAGTAAGAGACAAAACAGTAAGATGATATAAAGTGTTTGGAGTGTGATTAAAATGATTTGCATTTCTAAACTGATCAAAAATCTCACTTCTTTCTCAAAAATTTATCCACTTCTAAACAAAGAATTATTTTAGAAAGGCATACAGTATTCTCTATTGCCTGACAGTCTATATCTCACTGGCCTCTTACATTTATCATACTCCACATAGACGACTTTAAACACAAGTTGACCTTACTCTCTGCAACATCCTAAATTCTCAACCTCAGCTAAACTGGTGCTTCGTCCCACAGGCTTTCAAACCACTCCCATCTCTTGGCATTCTTGTCTTCTGAGAACACACATTCCACTTTGTTCAGAGTACCCCTTTGGAACATAACATATCTATATATATAGCTTCTCCCTGCACCCTCAAGAACTTTTCTTTTTCCTTGTCACTCTTTTGGAAACCAGAAGGCTGAGGTTGTGTTTACTCTGCATGCCAAGTATACAGCAGAATGACCTATATTCATCCAGTCTCCCCACACATTTTTGAATGCATGTTTATTCTGGGCACTGTGCCTAGAATCATAGATAAAAAGGAACGGAAGGCATTGTTTCTGCCTCAAAGATGTCACAGTACACACGGAAGACAAGTGAACAAATAAATAATTAAAACTCAGTGTGAAAAATGTCCTAGGATCATACCTACAAAGTGCTGTGACAACGTGGGGGCTGTGTGGCAAATCCTCCCTAGAGAGTCGAAAAGATTATGCAGTAGAGGAGAATTTGAGGGAGGTCATTAAGATCAGGAAACGTGTGAGGTGCAGCAACAGGGCTAATTATGAAAGCATGTTTGTCTTGTTAAAGATTTTATATTTTATCGGGAAAAATTATAAAAAGTTTTTACATAAGAGAAAAATGTCCTGTAATTGATATTTAAGAAAGCCAGCTGAGGTAGGTCTGAACATGCCCTGCAGCGAGGAAGGGGAAACACAAATGGCTCCTCAGCAGCCTACAGAGGAATAAGGGAATGTCTAAACTCAAATAACAACAGCAGGAGATGAACCAAAAGAATGATTTTGATAAAATAATCAATATCCCATGATATGCTGGTAGAACTTTATAACTAGGAGAAGGGAAAGAAAAGTTGAGACTTGGTGAGAAATGTAGCAGAGGGAAAGGAACAGATGGACGATGACAGAAACAGGAGACACAGAAGGGAAAAGCAGATTGGGAAGAGACAACAGGGATACAAAGTTTGACTATGGATGTTTTGATTTTGTGGTACCCGAGGAACATCCTAATGGAATTGTCCAGGAATCATTAATAAATGGGCATCAAGTACTCAGGTGAATATGCCTAGGGTTAAACAAAGAAGTTCAGGAAATACAGAGTGCTCATAAAGTTCATGTGCCATTTACTATGTTAAACTATTTTAAGTTGCTCATGAACTTTATGTCCACCCTGTACTGGTGTTTTCATCACCTACATTATAAAAACTTAATTAGGAATGTTGGATTCATATGAAGATTATGAAGATACATGCACAAAATAATTACTTAAAGTCCAAATTATTCTACTTAGCCGGGTGAAAGAGGACTGGTTTTATTATTCTTACTACTAGGGGAGATAATTAAGAGGTAGAGGAAAAGAAGATTAAATTTGAGAGGCCAGATCAGAGAACCTCATAATGTGGTGAGTTGACCCTTTCCCATCTGCACTGGAGGGGGGAGTGTGAGAGATGGCTGGGGAGAATCAGGGGTGCCTCCCATGACGTTGGGCCCAGCTGTCTGTGCCACCAGAGCATGCTGCAGGGAGGAACAACGATTACTACCCTCTCACTGTCATCTCCCAGATACTCGAGTTTAGGGGTGGCAGGAATACCTATGATTCCCATGGCCTAGAGAAGGAAGAGATAGTGAGCTGGGACAAGTCCCAGATGCTGCCCAGGCACCCAGTGGGGTCAGGAGAAGGCAGTGCTTATGGACGAAGAGAGGTCCTCAGCTGCGTCCTGGACACCGTCCAGCAGGCCCCATGATAACACACGCACAAAAGATTCCTACGTATTCCCATTATATGAAGGTCTGACAATTAGTTCACAAATGTGCTATCTATCTGATTGCTGTATATCAGTATGGTCACCTTTGAAGTACTCCCCTTGGGAAGCTCTGCACTGACGCCAGCACCTAGTCCACCCTTCAAAGCAATTTTGGAACTTTTTTTCTGGAATGGCTACCAGGGCTATTGTTGTATTACCTTGCTGTTCCAAATGTCATCAAAACGTCTTCCTTTGAATACTGCCTTTATCTTTGGGTAAATGAATGTGTCACTGGGGTCAATCAGGTGAATAGGGAGAGTGGCCAATGCTGTTATTTGTTTACTTGCTAAAAACTCCCTCATAGACAATGTTGTATAAACTGGTCTTCATCGTAATACAAGAGCCACATCTTTTTCTGCCAAGATTTTCAGTTAAGATTTTCTAACTCTTTATCAGTGTTTATCTGGTCTAGTCAGCCAACAATTTTGACACACATTTTAATGCGTTTTTGCCATATTTTCATCAGTTCTGCTCATTACTGGCCACCCTGACCTCTCTTCATCAGGGGCTTTCTCTCCCTTCAGAAAAACACTTAATCCACCTGTACACTGCTGTTTTCTTCATAGCATTATCCCCATAAACTTTGTCCCTTCTTCACTTCCACTTAGCAAGTTTAACAAGAAATTTTATGTTTAATCGTTGCATTAATGGAAGCTCCGACATTCTTGTGTTGGCACACAAAAAACATGCCACAACAGACAGGTCGGGCATTGCAGCTCACACCTGTAATCCTAGCCCTCTGGAAGGCTTAAGCAGGAGGATCCCCTGAGCTTAGGAGTTTGAGACCAGCCTGAGCAAGAGCAAGAGACTCCATCTCTTCTCAAAATAGAAAAATTAGCTGGTTGTGGTGGCATGCACGTATAGTCCTAGCCTTGGGACTAAGGCAGGAGGATCATTTGAGCCCAGGAGTCGGAGGTTGCTGTGAGCCATGACATCATAGCGCTCTAGCCTGGGCAACAGAGTGGAATTCTATCTAAAAAAGAAAAACTCAAATCATGTAACAAGAATAAACCCCACTCAGCAGGACACTGCCACACATGGACACCTAAATAGTTGTGAGACATTGATATACCAAGGGTATGAAACCTCACTGAGTTGTCTGTGCAGGGTTGCCAGTGTGACTGTATGGTGGCAATTTTGTGAAGTTAATTGTCAGACCTCTGTCCTTTACTGCCAACCATGCTTGAATATACTCGTATGCACCAATAAAAGATCATCTACCAAAGAATCCCTTGCCACAGTACACCTGCCAGTGGCAGCCTTGTACAAGCCTTATGAAATGAGACAGTAGATTTGTAAATGGAGACAAGAGAAAATATTTAAATGGATAGGAAACCCATATAGAGGCTTTAAATTAAACAATGGCTAAGATTTTAATTCTCAAATTAAACTATTAAGGGACTAAAGGAGTTTCCCAGAATGAGTCAGGAATCTGATGGTCAAAAAGCACATGTGATCATAAGGATACATGTTTGAATGTCTGAATGGTGAGTGTTAAAAATTAATTCACTGGGTATACACATAGGCTGAAGCTGAAGCATAGATATAGGAGATCACACAAGCTCCGGGTACATAAGGAGAAGAGAAAAAAATAGGCAAAAATATTTGCTGTTGATAAGAAAAGATTTTAACACTGATGCAGGAAAAAGATAAAGAGAAATCTATGAAAGGAAGTAAATTATATGGATGCAAATGACTGAGTGAATGGTTATAGGAGCAATTTTCTAAATTTGCAGGTGATATTTAATTGGCAGACATTGCAAACAGCAAGGAGCAATTCAATCAGATAAAGGACTTGAATCATTAAACACTTGGTCTAATGGATGGTAAGCACAGATAAGTGGTGAATATTAAGTCTTGAATCAAAGCTGAAGAACAGACAGTGAATATTTGCCAGAGGGAATGATGCTGTCCAGGAATAGCTCATAGGTTGAAGAACTTACAGGCAAGGACTAACAAAAATGTACTGAAATGTATATAGAAATAAAAAAGATTTGGCTGGCTATCGGTTATAAGTTAATAGACTATTGCATCAGTCAAAGCCAAGGTGATATAAAGACTAAAGCTCTGATGAGAAAAATCCCAGAATACATAAATCCTGAAATCCATTGTGGAGTATTGAAATGTCATGTATTAACCTAGATTTTCATCTATTTCTATTCACAACTGGGGAGTAAAATTAATGACTAAGATAACTTCCAAGCATATAAGAGAGTGCAGATTTGGGGGAAGATATTCTAAGACTCCTGTAAGATTGTTTCAACCATGAAATTCACTATCATTCTATAAGCATGATGATAAGGTATTGTGTTCAGATTGCTTGATCATTTGTATTGAGGATACTAATTCCAAACTGTGTTAGTCTGGAAATTATAAACATGCAGAAATACACCCCAAGGAAAAGAGGATAATAAAATTGTATTGTACCCTAGTAAGGTAATTGATGCAATAGGAATGTAACTCCTCTCTCCTGTGTCTTTGCAATGTTAAAGTTACTTTAAAAAATGTTAACTTTAAAGAGAAATGGACATATCCTTCAGTTCAACATCAAAACCACATGTGGAATCTTTAAGTATTTACATACATCTAGCAGTCAGTATACCTTGAGGGATTCTTTTCAAACTTAACATTATGTAAATATTCAGAATGAATATTTGGAAATAAAGCCATACCTTGAAAGATAGCTGTGAAGTTGACTCTTGCCTGTCATTTAGACACTTTGGATTTCAATTGTTTTGAATCTTAACAATTCTGCATTTTATCTTTGTAATTTGGTGATTTTATAATGAGTGCCTTTAAATAAATAAAGATTTTCCTGAGTAAAAACAAATAAAATAAATAAAAACTGAAACCGAACATGGCTCAGCTGTGTCGAGGTAGAAACTGAGGGCTGATGACTGCAGAGACTCCAGGTCTGGTGTGGGGCCACCTGAATGTACTGCTTCCTTATTCTGTGTTTCACTTAACACTGTTTAGAATCACTAGGAGAACAGCCAGTATTGATTTTTCATACAGATAAACTGTTTCTAGGAGCTAGTTCTTTTCTCATTTAAAGAGAACTTAAATTCTTTTCCCACGTGGAGCTTGAAAAACACCTGTAATAGTAGCCTTAAGTGAATTCTAGAATGATTGAAAATTTTACTGTAATGAAAATACAAACCCACTTGGTTTTTATCTTATTGAAAGTGGATCTGCAGTTTGAACATTTCACTGGGTCATTGCTTCAATCTGCTCTGCCCACAAGCAGCCTTGAGATGACTTCTCAGAAGTTGAAGATTCTTTCTGATGGTCTGTTTCATCAAGGATGTAGCATTGCCTCTTAGGAATTATAGAAATGATGTTATTTTTAAGCCTCTTTTGATGTTTCAGGGTAGTTCCTGAACTACTGCAATTTATAAATAACTTGTAGCTTCCTTCCCACTCAACATTCAATAAGCATTTATTGGGACTTAATGTGTATCTGGAATTGTGGGCAATAAATAAAATATAGAACACAGAGTTCTTGTCCTTCACGAGCTAAATAGCTAGACGACGGAGAGGAGAGTGGAGACTCAGCGCACACTCAGCATGCCCTTTCCTATCTGTACTTTGACTTTTGGTGAACTCATACAGTCTCATGGAATTAATTATATCTGTTAAATAATTTCCAAATTTGTTTCTTCAGCCCAGACCCCACCCCTGAACTACAGACATATTTCTTACTACTCACTCAGCATTTTCTCTTAAAAGTCTGATGAGTACCTCAAACATTACATGCTTGAAAGTGAATTCCTGACTTGACCACCTTCCCCATTCCTGATCTAGCCACAGCCTTCCATGTTGCAGTGTGTGGAACCTACAATATTTGGGTTATTCACTACAAAAGTTTGAGTTAACCTTGATTTGTCTCTACTATACCTCATATTCAATGCATGAGCAAATTTGCCTGGCTATTAACCTGGAATAACCATAATCTGATCACTTTTTCTCACCACGCCAACACTGCCCACTGGTGCAAACCACCATTTTCTCTCCTTGGGACTTCTTCAGCAGTCTCCTAACTATTCACCATGTTACAGCTCTTCCTCCATATAATCTATTTTCAGTAGAGAAGCCCAAGTGATTCTTTGAAAGTGTCTGATCATATCACTCTTTCCCTAAAGCCTCCCAGTAGTTTTCCATCAACTCCAATTCTTATGGTTTCCTATAATGCCTATATGCTCTTGCATACACATATACCCACAACTAGGTTTGCATAATCTTTCTCCTAATGACTGTCCCAGTATGAGTATGGCTTAAGGATAAATCAGAAGTCAGAAAAATAAGAGTAACAATTTAAAAAATTAAATACCAAAAGAAAATAAACATATCAAAGAATCAATACTAGTTATATGGAAACTGAAAGAATGCAAAAGATTGACCAGGCATAGCATAGGTGTACGCTATATACCAGGCATAGCATAGGGACAAGGCCTACCCACAATTTCTTACCTGTAAACTCAGGGAAGCCTTTTGTTTTTTCTGAATCTCAAATTTGATATTGATACCTCTTATGCAGGGTTGTGGCACAGCTAGCATAGATGAAGTTTTACTTCACATATGTAGGCTGAAAGCATTAGAACCTAAGCTACTAAGGTCAGAGGATCTGGCTGATAATTTGATATGGAAAATAAAAAAGAAAACAAACAAACAAACAAAACTCTTGAAGTCAATGATTTCTTCACAATTGTGGATACTTTTCCACACAGCATGCTTCCTGAAATCTAGTCTTTTTTCTACCATAATTTAAATTTGTATAAAAACACCTTTCTACCAAATAGCAATGAGTAAGCAGAGCAAGTAAATTGACAGAATGTTTTTAGAAAAATGAAGCATCTACTTCAAGTTTGTTTTATAATTCAGAGTATGAAAAAGATAACAAATATATTTGCACCAGAATGTTTATTACAGCCCAATTCATAATGGCTAAGTCATGGAAGAAGCCCAAGTGCCCCTCAACCCATGAATGGATTAATAAATTGTGGTATATATACAGCATGGAACATTATGCAGCCTTAAAAAAGATGGAGACTTTAGCTCTTTTATGTTTACATGGATGGAGCTGGAACATATTCTTCTTAGCAAAGTATCTCAAGAATGGAAGAAAAAGTATCCCATGTACTCAGCTCTACTATGAAACCAATATATAAGCACCCACACTTCCTTATGAAAGCTATAACCCAACTATAGCCCAAGATGAAAGGGAAAAAGGGGGTGGGGGAAGGGAGAGGGGAGGATGTGTGGAGGGAGGGTAATTGGTCAGACCACATTTACAGTGCATTTTACAAGGGTACATGTCAAATCTACTAAGTGTAGAGTATAAATGTCTTAACACAATATTTAAGAAAGTGCGATCAAGGCTATGTTAATCAGTTTGATGTATTTCAAATTGCATATAAAACCAGCACATTGTACCCCATAAATGCATTAATGTACACAGCTATGATTTAATAATAATAATAAAATATAGGGTCAGACACAGTAGCTCACACCTGTAATCCTAGCACTCTGGGAGGCTGACGCAGGAAGATCTCTTGAGCTCAGGAGTGTGAGATCAGCCTGAGCAAGAGCAAGACCCTATCTCTACTAACTCCAATTCTGATGATTTCCCATAATGCCTATACGCTCTTTCATACACATATATCTGCCACTAAGTTTGCATAATCTTTCTCCTAACTACTGTCCCAGTATGAGTATTGCTTAAGGATAAATCAGAAGCATAGTATACATTTCCCCACTTCTCTCCTGAGCTAGTGTAATCATGTGACTAAGTCCTAACCAATAAAATTTAAGCAGGAATGCCATGGGAAGCTTCAGGGAAATGTTCTTAAAGGAAAGATTCTTGTCCTTATTCTGACTGGTCTCTTTGCTCCTGACTGGAATGTTAACAGAATAACCAGAGACCAAGCAATCATCTTCAGATGGGAATTGGAAACTGTACTGAGAAGCACTAAGCAAGAAGAGAAAATGAGTTTGGTTCTTAACACTGGAAGAGTTTTCAGCCTGGGACAGTCAGCCAAGGAACTTCTTTCATATTGACTTCTAAGCTAGTGATATTTTAGATATTTCTTTAACTTACAAGAAGAGAATAGCCTGATTTTATATAATTTGACCCTTTAGAAACTGGGATCTATGCATATACTTTTGTATGGTTTATTGTTTAAACTTACTTATTTTTTGTCTTAGGTTTGTTTTCCATATTTTATAAATGATAAACTTATTAGCCTGTTTTGTGGTATGGAAGTTTTTCTGTTGTATTTTGATTTTACATTGGCCCAGCTTTCATGTTGAGTTAAATGAACTCACATGCTTTAACTTACCTGATAAATTCACACATTTCACTGGGAAGCCAAGTTATAAAGTCTTTTTCCGACACTTTTAAATGGCTAAAACTTGAAAAATGTATAACTTTACAAGTATCTGAGAATGATATTCACCGACTTCACATGTTCAAGCTCAGCTAAAATATTTTTCTTTTCCTGTGTCTTTGGAGTTTGGAAAACAGTTTTACAAATTATTTCACTATAGAAATTGAAATGTTTTGAGATATTTATTTAAGATGTCAAAAAACCCCAGACATTTATCTTCCTCTTTTTAGATCTCAAATGATATCACCAAATAAATATAACAATAGAGGAAGTTTTAAAGCAGTACTCTAAGTAAGAGAGCTCTCCATGAACCAGAAGCTGTCAGGTTTCAAAGAGTCATCCTCCTAAGAAATGGCAGCTTTTTCAGATAACCCTAAAAAAAAAAATCCATTAATTGCCCTCATTTGGAAAGGGTAAAGACAGCAGACATGAGCAGGATATGACCACCCAGGAAGAAGAGCCTTTATGGCCAGTTTTCTATTGTGGCTCAGTGGTACTTCGAATATAGTTTTTACTCTCAGACAAACAAGTTAGGCCCCATTCACATGGCCATCCATGGCTTCTAGAAGAGTAAAGTATATGGCAAGGCCATTGGTGCAAAACTCCCAAGGCTCTGTTATATTACGTTGTTGTTTCTCTCCTCTGGACCAAAGTAAGTCAATGGCTAGTCCCAGATAAAGGATGGGGAAATAGAGTTCACCGAATGATGAGAGCTAAACTGTCACATTGCAAAGGGACAGAACAGGAAGAATATTGTAGCTGTTCTATGTAATCTATCATGCTGATCACAAGGCTCATAAGCAGAGAGAGAAAGTGAAGGATTATAAATTTAAATACCTAACAGAGATAAAGGTAGACATAAGTATTAATACATATGCATGAATTTGTGTCCTACAGATAGTGCAGGCCCATTAGTTAATTATAAAAATTGATGTTATATTATGTACCCTGCAAACTCCAAAATTTCTATATAACATAAATAATACTTGCCAACTCACCTGGTCAAAATGCCATAAAACTAAGATGAATAATGTCATTTTAAGTGACAAAGAATCTCAAACCATTTGGAGGTAAAAACAACAAATGGATAAAAAGAAAAAAGAAAAAATTCTTTTGAACTATTCTTACACAAAGAGGAAATAAAAACTGAAAGTATAAAACTTTAGAAAATAATGATAATGAAAGTACTACAATTGTACTCAGAACTTTACTTAGAGAAATATGTAGATCTTTCAGCTTTGAATTAAGCATAATGAACCAAACCTTCAGCTTCATAAACAAAGTTTAAAGAAATATATTAAATTTTAGAAGTCATAAGTTCATAAGACTCCTTAAAGGGGGGGAAAATCCAATTCTTTTAAAAGATGTAAAAGAAAATGGAGACTTTACATCTTTTGTATTTACCTGGATGTAGGTGAAGAACATTCTCCTTAGTAGAGTATCACAAGAATGGAAAAGCAAGTATTCAATGCACTCAATACTAATATGAAGCTAGTAGATGAACAACTTCACACCCACATGAGAGAAACACTTCAACTCAAGTGTGGGGGAGGGAGAATGGCAAGCTCTCATCCAATGGGTGGAATGTAAGCGTACTGGCACACCTCCGGGGTGAAGGGCTCAACTACAACTTGGACTTTACCTAATAGACACAAACAATGTAACCTGATGGTCTGTAGCCTACCCTCATATTAATATCAAATTAGAATAAGAAAGATAGAGAACAAAAACAAACTTTGGAAAGTCTAGTTTAAGAGAATGAACACATAAAACGCTGATATTAAGAAAAAGAGAGAATGTTTACAACACAATTAAGGAAAATTTTCATAGTGTGGTGGAACAATAAGTTGCTAATTAATTTGAAAAATCTTAAAAATAATTACTATCCAGGAAAATATCTCCTCATTAAGTTGACTCAAGGAGATATAGGAAAAAAATTAAATATATTTCAAATATGATAAAATGCATATGGTTTACAAACAAATTAATAATATTATACCCCTTTTCTTCATTCTCTTCAGGAAAGAAAAGGCCAAATGATTAAGGCATTTCACAAAGTTTTTCCATTATGAATAAAATAAAGAAGTAAAAAAAAGAAAAAAATAGAGTGAAAGGATTAAAATGGGAGATAGGCAAAAAATTCAAAGTCATGGAGAAGAATAGCAACATAATGAAACATTTACTATGTAAAGCTACAATCTTAAGAAACTTGCTGAAAATAAAAGGAAAATTAAATATGTTAGTGAATGAGCCTCCTGTTTTTCTACAAAAACTGATCCAAGACAATAAATTGTGAGATATATCTCAGAAAAACTATAGACTTAAAAGACAAAAAAAAAAAAAAAAAAAAAAAATCCAAGGCAAAAGGATAAAATTACTTTTAATGATAAGAAAATTAAAACCTTACAGAACTTCTCAATAGCAATTCACAAAGCAAGGCAGAGTAGAGAAGCACTTTTGAGAAAGTTCAACAAAAAGAAAGTGTGAGCCAAATATTTTATATGCAGCCAAGCATTATGGCTAAGTACAAAACAGTTTTAAACTTAGAAGTGCTTCTATCAAGCAACACAAGAAAAACATGACAGTTGAGCCCCTCCTGATGAAACACCGGAGAATGAGCTTCAGCAAAATGATAACGGGAGAAACTTTGACAAAAAAACTAATGGGTTAAGTAACAATATGAAATCATCGTACATTCTAACAGGTAAAAAAAGATAGCATTAAGCAAAGGCAGGAAAAACAGAAAAAGGGAAACATATTGCTATGGAATTTAGAGATACGTGGAAGTCACAGATTTTGTTTAAACCTGAACAAAAAAGTTAAGTGGGGAAAAAAGGAGGGAGTAAGGGCCTTACAAAAGTTGTACACGTAACAGTAGCCACTATAATAAAAGTTCAAACCTTTCTAAATACCAAAAGGGAAAAATACACATACCACATAGAAAAACACAGTAAATATAATCAATTCACATCAAATATTAAAAATAATATAAATAATAAATTAAACAAGATATACCTTTTGAATATAGATCAAACACTATACCCTGATAATACACCATCTTCTGAAGCAAATGTGGAATGTTGACAAAAATCAATCATATGTGAGGTCTCAAATTTTATAAGCTTAAGCTTCAATGTCTATATAATTTATTAGTCATGCCCCATTGTATTACCCACCCTTCTTTTCATGAATTAAGAAGATACAAATCTTATATCTTCTTCCAAGGAAAATGTTATGACTATATAATTAGAATGGTTTGGAAAAAAATATTTATTTATATTCTAATTTTAGTGCTAGTACTGAATAAAGTTTAAATAACTCTGAGTATTAAACATTTGACATATAATAATATTTTATAATATGTCAAACCTACTACTATAGGACATGCTTAATTACCTTACCTAATAGCAAATAACATAAATATACTGTGAAACAAAAATGTGTTTAAAATATTAAAGTGATTATTCAAGATACTAATCTTACATCATTTCTATAACAAGCATAGCAAATTTTTATATTGGCACTTTTTCACTCTTTAAAAAATCCACTCTGTTGGGAATGCTAACAAAAAGAGAGAAGAGATTTACAAGAATTAGGTAAGAAACTTCTAGAAGAGGTTACATCTTTATATATTCATATATGAAATAAGTATTTATTTACCATGAATTCTATGCCAGACAATGTGGCAGGCATTGAAAAGTCACAGTGCTTGCCTTCATGGAGTTTATGGTCTGATGAAAGAGTGAAACATTATTGGAAGAAATAATACATGTATGTAATATATGTAAGATTACAACTGTGATAATGGCTAGAAATGTATGAATGCACGTTTCTGATAATGTAAACAATAATCAGAATTATTGTTTTAATCAAGAAGGTCATGGATAGCTTCCATGAGAAACTGACAGTTGAGCTGATACGTGAGTATGAATAGAATTAATTTCAAGAAATTTCAGGAGAGTCAATCTAGATATTGGGAACAGCAAGTACGAAGTCCGTGCATCAGGAAGAAGCACTGGAAAAAACAGTGCAGTGGAAATGTGTTAAAGCCGACTGGATGTCTGTCTAGATGCCTTTAGATGATACATGTAGACCAGGTTAAAGGTTTTACTCTTTTCCCTAAGAGCAGTGCAAATTCATTCATGACACTTACAAGTATCTATTATTAAAATTAGTAAAATTATCATTTCAATTCAAAAATCACTTAAATTTAGAATACTTAATTATTTATAAGAAATATATTTATGAACATTTTACAAATATTCAGTCAACATTCTTCAGTAAATTCTTCCTTAGACAGAATTTTCAGACTTTGGTTGAGTCATTAAATACTTTGGGTCACTAGTGATCAATTAGTAAATTACCGATCCATAGTATTTGAATGTCCTAAAAAAAAT
Organism: Loris lydekkerianus; assembly: GCA_963574355.1. Taxonomy (NCBI): domain Eukaryota; kingdom Metazoa; phylum Chordata; class Mammalia; order Primates; family Lorisidae; genus Loris; species Loris lydekkerianus. Next base: position 41,980 of record CAUYPK010135578.1, read on the forward strand.
AAATGTATCTTCTGAGAGACTAATTGAATCTTGGAGAATTATTTATTCACCATTAAGATTGAGATAAATGAGTCAGCTCATAACAGTGATACGAAATAGTTGCATTCATCTCACAAATAGATAAATTGAAGCTCAGAAAAGATAGAACTAGAAAGTTAAGAATCCACGTTAGAATTTTCAATTTGAAAAGATCTGATTCCCAGTATCTAGTTATATAAAATGAATTATGTAAGGCAATAATAATTTTTCTGCAAATTCATTTCAATATAGTATTAAGCTTAATACTTTCCGTTAATTCTAGATTCATGGTGTATATATTATTATGGCTTGGTTACAATATAAGTGGTACAGTTTTTCAAAAGCAAAATTTCAGACTCCTTTAAGATAAAAGTTTTTCTAAAACCAGTTACTCTGATTGCCTACTTTATTAAAAAAATAAATGATATCCTACAATATGTAAAATGGTGATGAGCAAAATCTTCAGAGTAAGAAAAATGTAGCTTTAATGTTTGACTTCTGTATTTAACTGAGCACGAGTCAAGTTATTAAACCCTCTAACTTTTAGTTTCTAACCTATGAAAGGGAAAAGGAAACGTAGAATTCATAGCTTATTGAAAATATTTCATAAAAAGTTATTTAAATACTAAACACTAGACCTAGTAACAAATATATATGGGCGTGATACACACACAGAGAGAGCTTAGCTATAGCTAGAATATTTTTAAGAGTTTTGTTACCTCAGAGACTAGATTTGTCTAAACTGGTTTAGCATTTCACTAAACCTGTTCATTTTTTCTTGGTCCCAACAAGTAGTAAAACAAGTTCCCATGTTCTTTCACAAAACAATAAAAAAAAAAGAAGAAAAATAACCAGAAAATGTTCAACAAAAAATTTACTAGGTTTGTATTTTTCTGGGTAGTAAAAAATTTTTACTAGCTTTAATCTTAGCCAAGGATCATTATGTTTTTTAAGAGATGCATCTTATAGATATTTAGAAAATGTATCATTATATCACAGAATTTAAATATGAAGTCATTTGTTCAATGCTCTATTGCAATGTTGTTGTTTTAAATAAGTAAAATAGCATATGCTGTAGTTCTGTTATCACTGAAAAATAAGAAGACACACACTGGAGAGAAGGGTTATTACTTCAAGAAGATTGCTGTCTCAATCTTTCACTGTTTATTAAAATGTTTCTGAAATTTATGTAATGCAATCTTGGTAGAGTCTTCTGGTATTTGACATTATAAGTTCAGAAAACTTGGTACTGTAAAAACCCTAGCAAAAACTGGTATGTTTAGAGTCTAATAATTTAGATTTTGATGCTGATAAATTTAACCAAGGGTATAATGCCGCACTGAAGGTTTTAAATAACCTATTAATTTACATGTTAAGAACATGTTAGATATCTGTGGAACATTTTCCCAGTAATAATTCTTTAGTATAAAATTTTCCTTTACTACTGTATTAATAATGGCTTTGATAAAACGACCCAAGGAAAAAAGACAATTTTCTTCCTGTAATATCTGTGTCTAAAATATTCTTAACTGATCTTGCATGTGCTGATAATATGAGCAAGATAATTTGTCTGACTTTGTTACAGCAAGATTTACAATAAGAAATGCAAAATTCACACATAGTTCTCCTGCAAGAATTCTTTGCAGGATTTTTCAGTTTATATAAAAAGGCACAATATTGCCTAAAGCATCTATTTTTTCCCTCAAGGCAAGTTGCAGTGCCACAAATGAAATTGGTTTTCACGCCGTTAATGTATTCCTTTCTCTTTCCATTTTTCAGAGAGCTGACATAGGGATTTCTGCTTTAACCATCACTCCAGATCGCGAGAATGTAGTGGACTTTACAACACGTTACATGGACTACTCAGTGGGGGTGCTACTTCGAAGGGCTGAGAAGACAGTGGATATGTTTGCCTGCCTTGCACCATTTGACCTCTCTCTATGGGCTTGCATTGCTGGCACAGTCCTCCTGGTGGGTCTGCTGGTCTACCTCTTGAACTGGCTTAACCCCCCACGATTACAGATGGGATCAATGACATCTACTACGCTCTATAACTCCATGTGGTTTGTGTATGGATCTTTTGTACAGCAAGGTAAGGAGTTAAAATGCTTTTTGGTATTAAAAAAGGGAATGTGATGTTCCAAATGCCATGCACTGAATTAAGGTTCCATATCTGACATAATAATTGTTCTAAGGATCTTCACGGAAATGCTCAGGAAAGAATATTACCTGCTCTGTCCTAATAGACCTCACACACAAAGGTTTCCAGCACTAATAGTTCACTGCCTTTTGATGTAAGTTCAATTTCATCAACAAAGGCAAAAGTGCATGTCAAAGGTAATGTTCACAAGAAACTTCAAGATCAGATTTTCCTCCCCACATCCTGACTTTCTGAGAAATAGCCTACCTGGGATGAGACTATAATACGTATTGCCAGACAAGGTACTATTTATTTATTTTCAGATATAAGAGATGTTAGGACTTGTTCTTTGTTCAGAGATATTATTTCAAAATATTCATGAACATTAAGACGACTTTGGATAGTTTATAACTTGGATGAGAAATTTTTATGTTTTATCTTTTACTTTAGCATAGTTTTTTAAATGACTTAAAATTTCATTATATTCTAAAGAATGTCTTTGCTTTGTTCAATATCTAATCTGCTCTACTCTTTAAACTTGTGTGATTAACTCTTTGCTTCTCACTGTTTCAGAATAGAATATTTATTACATTTGAGACTAGTGCCATACCAGAGAATGAAATAGTAAGGAAATTGATAGTCTTGTGCAAACTCAGCACAAGTATTGAACAGGAAACACACTGTTACAATGGAGACCTCATATTTTCATCTTAATATTTACAATTCTGAATAGCATGTTACATTTCATTTCCACTTACTGTTGAACCTTCCATTAAACTTCATCTTTTGTAATTTAACTAATCAAAGGTTTTTCTAGATTCTTCATCTTGCTCCTTCACTTGTAATCTACCCCATAACCCATGTCAAGATTTTCTCTCTCTTTCCACATCAAGGGTTTTGACTAAATCTGAGCATTACTGTGTATTTTCACAGGCACTTTTATTTTGTTCATTAACCATTTATTCTGTCCATGTTTAACCTTGACTGTTTATTTTAAAACCTTTTTAAGCACTGAGTATGCAATGGCGAGCAAGTCTTTGCTGCCTTGAGCCATGAGTCTAATGACACAAAAACATGTAAACCAAGAATTACTTTGTTTAGCAGAGATGGCTTTATAGTTCTGTAATAGGGATAAGCACAGACTATTGGAGTATCATAGAAGTAGGAAATTTCAATACATATTAATGTGGAAAAGAAGTATTTTTCAATACTTCAATGCCACATAAATGGAGACAGAATTAAATGCGTAAAGACCTTATGGAAGAAGTGGCATGGAGGGAATGGAGATAAAGACACATAAATTGTTAGGATAGAACTTCAGACCAAGAAATACGAGAAATTATGAGATAGTCGATATAGAAGGGAGCTCGTAAAGATGAGGTTGAAGACATATTTGTTTTCTCAGGAATTTGAATTGATCCTTGAGGAAATGATCAACCATTTAAAGGTATTAAATGGGAACAGATACAGTTGAATTTTTACTACAGAAATATTGTGGTTACAGTGTGGAGAATAGATTGAAATAAAGAAGTGTAAAAAGTGAGACTACAATAAGAAGGGAGGAAAACAGTTGATGTGGCTTTCACAAAAATAATGGGACATTTGGAGTGAAGAGAAGGACCAGATGAAATGTAACCAGTGGAATTCAATTAACTCTATAGTACTCTGAGGATCAGTCCCAAAGGAGAAAAAAGGAATGATGCTGTATTCTAGATTTTCATATTAAGAAACAATAATTTATTCTAGATATCTGGATTAGGAAATTATGTCTAATGGGTATTGATCTCATTTACTGAAACAAGAATCCAGAAAGAGCACATATCATTGGAAAGACGGTACATTCATCCTAGTGCATGTTGAGTTTGAAGCATCTATGAAACATCCATGAGAATATTTCCAATATTTGCTTAGTAGTTTGGTAATATTTATCAGAGACACAGAAGAGACATTTAGACTAAATACATATGTAGGAGAGATTAGCTTTTAGGAACTTTTAAAGCCATGGAATTGAACAAGGTCACCCACAGTAATTGTTCTCAATTGTATACCTGTGATTGAGGCACAGTAGCCCAAATAAGGCCTTGGACAAAACCTAAAGGAAAGGAGTGGGTAAAAGAGTTCTCATTGCAAACTGATGAGGAATGACTACAAAGGTGCAAGTAAAAATCAGGATGGAGTGATATATATCTATATATATATGACTATATTTTAAAGATGAAGAATTTAGTCAACTGTGTTAAATGTCTGTTTCAAAGAATCAAGTAAAATTAAGATGAGAGATATTCGTTGGATTTAACAATAAACTTGTTATGGAAGCAAAATAAAGGCTTATCTTTGCTCCATGATGTCTGAGGTTTCAGCTAGATAACTCAGAGGCCAAAATCATCTGTAGACTAGTTTACTTCATTCACATGAGTGGTAGTTGATGCTGTATGGGCTGGTGAGCTTAGTTTTTCTTCATGTGGGTCTCCCCAATTATTCTTGGTCCATAGCAATTTAACCTTTCTCCTACAAGGTGGTCAGTTTCCCCATAGAAAGCACCTCAAAAAAGAAGAATTTTGCATTCCAGATCAGGAGTCACAAACTGGTGCTATGGCATAAGTTTCTCTTGCAGGGAAAACCCTGAATGTGCCTACCTCAATGAGAATGGAAATGGTTAAAAATTATGATGTTCTTAGATAGAATAACTTTTGTAAGTTTCATTTTAGTGTTCACTAAATTAACAAAACAAAAACTGATTGGACATGCTTGTGAATTGTTAAGCCCGTGGAAAAAAAATGCTAACAAATGATTTTAGATCATTAGCAAAATAATAATTAAAATAGTAGATCCTGGGGTACATGTAACAATTAAAAAAATAGAAAGACAAATACTGAGAATACAGTAGAGAGTAAGAGCAGAAAGTAATAGAGCAATAGTAGGAGGAAATAAGAGAGGTTTCAATGAGGTTAAACAACAGTGGAAACATCAGTGTAAGTGAATTAGAAATCTGTATGCATGAAGTAATCAGCAGAAGCTTAATGATTTTGAAATGCTAACAGTGGAGGACATGTTATAGGTGGGTAGATGTGAATTCCTGAAGCTAAGAATTGGTAAAGAACCTCAAACCCAATCAAGAAACTTAGATTAGATGAACCAATTATAATGATGGTTGGCCTAGGCTGGAGAGGAGGAAAAGATTGTCCATAAATGAAGAAAGGTAACAATGTTGGTAGAAATAGAAGGCGGTATCATGTTTTCATTGTGCTGCTTATTTTGTTTGATTTCTCTGTACGTGGTTGGAGAGTCCCAATGTCCATCATCCATCTTTGAATTCCTGATGTGTGTATCTAGCTGTTCACTAGACATTTTCTGAACATACCAAAGGTGCCACAAATCCCAACATGCTAAAATTGAATTTATTTTATACTCTGAATCTGCTTAACCTCTCTTATTCTCTATTTCAGCTGATATATTACCAACTAACCAGAGTCACATTAGAAACTTTGAAAGTATTTTTTATTTATTCATCTTTCTCATCCTTTATCTCACCACAATCAAGTTCTGTCAAATTAACCTTCAAAATATTTCTAGAAGTGGAAATCTTTTCTTACTCATAGAGATTAGCCTAGATTATTACCTAGGTTGGGTCTACCTCTGAAATCTAAGAGTCTTATAGCAAGCACTTTTCCTTCCCATTTTGCTCCCTGAAAACATATAATCCACATATTTTTATATACACCCAAGTTATCAATGTCATGGAAGGCTTATATGTAATCACCATTCTCTAAATATTTCCTTGGCTCTCTAAAGCCCATGATTAGAAGTTTGGGTTCATCAGAGTATGAACAGTATTTCACCATCTGCTTCATGTCCAATGCCCTCAGTTTTCACATCTGACATTTAATTGTCCACTTATTCCAAATGACTCCTTTCTCCCTGAACATGAGACAAAACTCTTTATTGCCTCTCCATCTTTGCTTCTCTTCTTTTCAACTCCTGGAATGCCTTTATTACAAGCTTGGTTAATCCCCACTCCTACTCTCTGCCTTCACGGGGCATCCTCCATTCATGCCTTTATCTACCTTCTTTCAAGACATCTTCACTGGGGTTGGGAATTATCTTTTATACTCCTCAATACATGTATCATAAGTACTTATCTACCAATTGCCTTTTTTTGTTCATATATGTCCACCTGAGTCCTTTGAATTCCAGCCAGTATACTCTTGATCTTTATAGTCTCTTTGCCTACAGTTCAGTATCTTGTGCATATTAGGTGTTTAAAACATGCATACTGATCAAATAAATGAATAAATTAAGGCTAAATACTTCACTAAATCAGATATGAAGTTTGTGGGAGGTAGATAGGTTCACTTCTCAGTGGGGTGCCCAGCCTCAATTGAGGGGTATCCAGGGGAAAGTGCAGACACGCCATCGCTAGGTGCTCATCAAGGCTGCGAAAGATGAAAAGAGCCAGGAGGCCCCTGACAGGATGGACCATCCCTGTGCACCAAGAGTCAGCGGGTGGAGCAGGACTGACGCAAAATCCTTTGCACTCCTCATCTGCAGTTCAGTTAGGGAACCTGGCTTGCTTCCCCTGTTGGATGAAACTGGGTTCACTCCCCCTCCCCTTTACTAAATGCACCATTGGCTATTTGTTACCTCCCTACTCTGTGTTCCAGTTTCCCCAGTCTTTCCCTCTATGCAATCTTCCTGGTGACTTGGGATTCTTCTAACCCTGTCTTTTGACATTTTTGCATTTTGCATATGCACTTTTGTTGGAAATCAGTAAAATCCTCTGAAGAAGCCAGAGAATTGCGGCACTATCCCCGTCTGTCCCTCAGCAGCAGACAATGGACACCTTTCTCCAGGCGTTCTCAGCCTATGTCTGAAGCTATGTAAATATTGTATTTTTCTGAGCCATGTTTCCCCTGTCAACTCTCAACAAGGTCAGGGGTCCCTGGTGATGACCCCGACAGAAGTTAACTGCAATGTCATACTTAATAGATTTCCACCTAAAATTAAAACATCACCAAAATTGTCCCCCAATGACCTGAAGTTATTAAACCAAAAAGAAGGTTATTGGTTATGTCCATACTGAAGTGTATTTCATAAGAAGAGAGACTTATTTTGTAACAGATGAGACTTATAAATAAGGGTTCCCATTGGTCCAGCTTTATCGTGAAGGATGCTGGCATGTTTACAGATTGACTTTCTGTATTTCTCCTCCAAGTGACCAAATTTGAATCCATTTTAGAGCTCATCCAAGAAAAAAAATTAAATAAAATTATCCATATGGTTAGCATGCTTTTCTAGTTCTATAAACATGTAACAAATATGAAAAGCTATAAATATGTTACCCACCTTTCTACCACAACTGCTCCCTTAAATGAATTATACAGCATGTAGGTTGATTGTACATTTATACAAATTCATAGTGATAGATAATGCTGAAATGTATATGATTAACTACCACATCTTTAAAAAGCTGCTATCCTTCTACTTTCTAACAATGAAAAGATGAATTCATTAAAAGACACTGACAGCATCTGTATGCTCTGATTAAAAATAAAGACACAATAATCAAAGCAAATAGACAACCCTCACGATGGGAAAAGATATTTGCATGTTATGAATCTGACAAGGGTTTGATAAGTAGGATCTATAGAGAACTCAAATTAATCAACCAAAAAAAGAGCAAACAATCCTATCTATCACTGGGCCAGAGACATGAACAGAACCTTCCCTGAGGAAGACAGATGAATGGCTAAGAAACATAGGAAAAAATGCTCATTGTCCCTGATCATGAGAGAAATGCAAATCAAAACCACCCTAAGATATCACCTAACCGCAACAAGATTAGCCCACATCACAAAGTCCCAGAGTTGCAGATGCTGGTGTGGGTGTGCAGAGAGAGGAACACTTTTGCACTGTTGGTGGGACTGCAAACTAATACAGCCTTGGAAAGAAGTATGGAGAATCCTCAAAGAACCCAAATTAGTTCTACCATTTGATCCTGCAATCCCACTGCTAGGCATCTACCCAGAAGAAAAATTCATTTTATCATAAAGACATTTGCACTAGACTGTTTATCACACCTCAATTTCTAATCACCAAGATGCAGAAATAACCTAAATGCTCATCAGCTCAGGAATAGATTAACTAACTGTGGTATATGTATACCATGGAATACTATTTTGCCATAAAAAATGATAATGACTTTACATCTTTTGTACTAACCTGGATGGAGTTGAAACACATTCTTCTCAGTAAAGTATCACAAGAATGGAAAAGCAAATACCCAATGTACTCAATACTAATAGGAAGCCAGTAGACCATCTAATTCATGCCCACATAGGAGAAAAACTCATTTCAAGTTGGGATGAGGGGGAAGGAGGGAAGGTTTGGGGTGCTCCCACTGAATGGACACAATGTAGGGGTGTACGGCACACCTTTGGGGTACAGGACACAGCCACAAGAGGGACTCTACCTAACAAACTCAAATATTGTGACCTGGTTATTTACACCCTCACATTAACCCCCCCCCAAAAAAGAAAGAAAGAAAGAAAGAAAAGGCCCATAAACCCAATGAAAATGAGAATCAATCAATGACAATGTCTATGTATTAGAAGTAGAGTTGGAATTAGTGTTAATTTCCAGTAAAAATACAGCCTTTTAACAGGAAGTACAACTGTTATTTACTATCTTTATTGAGCCAGTAAACCAGATTAAACAGGGATAAGGAGTCATTGCCTGTGTTGTCAGATAGATTTCTGAAAAAGAGTTCAGGGATAGCTAAAAACAGAAAACTGTTAAATATATGTGAGTTGTTTACTATTCCTGATTAAAAAAAAAAAAAAAAAAAAGCTGTAACTTCGAAGCATTCTGTAAAAATAGCTCAGGGAATCCAACTGTGTAAAAGCAGTATGGTCCATTATAGAGAGAAACTCGGTGCATCTGTTTGGCTGGAACTTTAGAGCTTGCGAATTAGGTTGTTAAATGCATGAATAAGACCCAATTTTATTCAAGTTTTGTTGTCATTTTATATCCTGTGATATCTTCATGCCTACACAGATCTCCTTGTAATTAACATGCTTAAAAACTAGAGTTTGATTTTTGAAGATCTCATGTTTTGTTTATTAGTAATGACTGTTAGTATCATCTGGCCTGCGGAGGGCCTTTGTTCAGGCACGTAATCCTGTGTAATTCATTTGCTGTGTATATGTAAAAGGAAATTTCAGAGATGTTTTCATCTGATGCTAGGAAATATAAATTTTATAGTCATGGAAAATAAGTTGAAACAACCACATATATGTTTATTTAACAGCAATCACTTATTAATAAGAAATAAGACATAATCAGGAAAATAAGAAATAACTCTATTAATTGGTTTAATACATATTTCTTGGGTAGACCATCTGCCGTGGCTACCCTGCATGTTTTGAACATGGTGACAAATAAAAAAGTTTTTGCAGGAGTGCTTGACACCATGCCAATGGGTCTTAGCCAAATTGTGACCAAAATAAATTGCTTCTGATGAGAAGAGCAGACAAATTTATTAAAAAGAGTCAAGAAGGAAAATTCCTTTGATACTCTTCTTAAGGATCAAATAACTCCACAGCTGCTAGTGATGAATAGAAACAAGGCCTTTAGGAGTATTAGAGTGAAAACAACTCAAAGCTGATGAGCAGGAGATAACAGGACAGGCAAACCACTGATTTTGAGATCCCGGGACAATTCTGGGGAGAAAATGAAGAGTTCTTCCTACTGCCAGATGCATGGCACTGGTACAGAGAATAACAACTTTCTGGTTTCCACAAAAGGAAGAGTCAGACGTTCCTCTCTATTTAATTAGGCAACAGAAGAAATTGTTGCTGGGCTAGCATCTCTAAAACTTTGAATAAGAGAATAACTCAAAAAAGACATTCATTTTAATAGTACAGATATCAAAATACAAAATTTATCAATGTCCGATTCACAAAATCCCAAAGGATTCAAGCCTTGGAATGCAGTAGCTAGAATCGTTCCTTTATTATGTTGTCAATATTTTGCATTTAATTTGAATACAACACAAATGATATTGACTAGCTCTGTTGTTTACCGACCCTAATGAACACAGGAAAAGGGAAAGTAATTCCCAGTGACAGGTTAACTGAGCTATAAAAACAAGTTCTTTCATACCTTCTGTTCTTACAGGTATTAACTCAAAAGGGCTTTTTGTATTTTTATTTTGGTTCAGACAACATTTCTGTTGTTCTTAATAATGATTGGCAGTCCTTAACAAAGGGAACGCCATTCTCTCTGAGAGCTGTCACAGCCACTTGAAAATTTTCCCTTGCCGATATAAAAATGACAAGATGCTCACTTTCTTTCTTTTTATTACTAGAATTCTCTACCATGGAAGAAAAAATAAAAAGTTGAACTTTCATGCTGAAAGAGACTGTTCAAATTCTTCCAATAAGCGGGGAGGGAGTAATTTGTATGACTGGAAACAATGCAATGATGTTACAACATAACAACATTAATTTACATTCCCAATGAACTATAATTAACTCCTAAGCAATTATTCTATGAACTATATGCCTGTGATGTGCCCCTGAAAGTTATGTAAGTGAATACCAACTCTTCCTGACTTGGGTCAGAAAATGCTTTCTTATGCTCACCTAGACTTGTTAAGAGATAAAAGTAATCAAAGAGCAGGAAGCACAAGTCAGATTTCTGCTTATAAAACAAGAACTAGGCTCGGTGCCCATAACACAGTGATTACAGCGCCCCCCACATACACTGACGGTGGCAGGTTCAAATCCAGCCCTAGCTAGCTAAACAACTGCAACAAAACAAATAGCTAGGCATTGTGACCGGCATCTGTACTCGCAGATACTTGGGAGGCTGAGGAAGAAGAATCACTTGGGCCCAGGGGGTTGAGGTTGCTGTCAGCTGTGATGCCACAGCACTCTACTGAGGGTGACAAAGTGAGATTCTGTCTCAAAAAAAAAAAAAAAAAAAAGAACTAGTTTCAGAGGTGTGCAAACCACGTTTCCCTCTCTCCTTCAAACTCACCATGATTACATTCCTTCATTAAAAATTTCCATATTTAACAAAACACAGTAGTGGTTTCCTTAGAGACATAAAGAAAAAGTATTTTTAAAAATCTAAATTTAAATGACAGAAAAAGCAGATGCAATAGATCCTTTAAAATTGTATTGTCTGACATCTAATTAGTACTTTGTTTTTATAATACCATATCAAAATTCCCCTCAGATTAAGTAATAAGAGCAGATACTGCCAAGATAAATTTATTCTAAAGGTAACTTAGAATTGATCTAAGTTAATGTACTGGGTTTAAGGGACTGCAGGTGGTGTTGATAATATTATTTATATTGTTTAGAATATAAATTTTAAAATTCAGTTTCTGTTTGATATGCCCAAATTTGCATTCATTTTCTCCTTTCATCTAGGAATATGTAATTAGAGTTTTAATAATGATGGCTCAGTTTCCAAAAATATGGGAAATTGACCTCAGCCTTCAAAACTAGAATCAAAATGTCTGGAAAAATAGGACTCTTAGCATTTACCCTGACTCCAAAAGGCAATCTTATGGGGGGGGGGGGCTGGGTTTGAACCCACCACCTCCAGCATACGGGGCCGGCACCCTACTCCTTTAAGCCACAGGTGCTGCCCCAAAAGGCATTCTTATAAGCCAACTATAATGCATATAATACTGTATTTAGGATTCTCATCTCCAACTTAGGAAACTGGTGGTGATATAGTCTTTATGACATTTTACAAAATACCCTTGAATGTGGTAAAACTTTTCTTGAATTTTTTATAATTATAAGGCAGAAAAATTCCAATGTGTAATATAAAGTATAAATTTAAATTCTGTATCTTATCATATATTAATATCAGTTTCCCTCATTTGTAAACTATATTTTTATTGCAATTCTTTTCTTTTTTGTGTCAAAATTTAACAAAAGACCAATGCATGACCCATCAGTGCACTGTGGACACATAAATTGTTCTTTCATTTGTGACGATGGCCAAAATTTATAGAGTCTCTTTGTATTTACAACTCTGTCTCTGAGACCTTAAATTAACAATCCATTTGGGACAGCCACACAGTTCGTTCTCTCTGCTTCAGTTGTTTTCTAGCAGTTAATGTTCACATTCATTGTTTAAGCTGTACTTTGGCCTGTCCTAAATGTATGTTTCTGCCTTTCTTATTTCAAATCCATACTTCTCTAGAAATGCTTGTTTGGGTATTGAACGAGAATTATTTAACTAATCAGAAAGGCAACTAAGACAGCATGGTGTCTGTCTTCATGGAACTCAGAATATATCAGTGACACAAACTAGTTAATATGAAGTTCCATCACAGGATTGCAACTATCGTACTAAGGAAAGCACATGAAATGAAGAGCCTAGGATTTGTAGATACACTGCTATTTAGCACACTCCAGATGGGTCAAATACACCAAATTTGTGACCTGTCAAAGAGAAGGGCACAGAATAGGAGCCTATGATTTCCTTAGTGACAAAGGAAGAAATGAATTATTCAATGAACTCATTTGATTTTTGCTTCCTGATCAATAAAAGAGTGCCAGATTATTTAAAATTTTTTCTTTTAGCTATAATATTGTATAATTCTATAATTCAAATATCTAATTAAACCACTGCCTTCCTATCTTCATGTTTACTTGAGACAACTCCTGTTTTTACCTCTTACTATATAACATTGGACAAGTTTCTTAAGCCCAGGTGCCTCAGCTCCCCAAATAATGATTACCTACTTCATCAGGTATTTGAAAAAAATTAAAAGAGTTCATGGATATTAAAAAAAAATTAGAATTTCATTCATGACACTAAACACGCACTCAACATTATACTTACTTCCTCACCTTTTCCTATACCAATGCAAGAGAGAGAATCAGCCACATTTTCTAAGGCTTTAGACATTCATCCTCGCAGAAAATATTTTTTAAAAAATCTTATCATCAAGTACAGGAATATGTATTTAGAAAAAGTGATTTGGCTAATGAAAATCTTTATAGTAAAAAACTATATGCTAACAAACTCATGACAACTGTATGTCATTCAGCTAGACTTGAAAAACTACAAAAACATTTGCCTCTCTGGAAGCGAATAATTACCACATGTATTTGTTTGCAATAGACTATAGTATAACATGGTCAGCAACCCAACAAACTAATGAACCCACATTGAGTGGATTGAGTTCTGATTCAAGATGCTTCCAATTTATATGTAAAATCCTTAAGTGCTTAAAAAGAATTAGTCTTTTGGAAATTAGTATACTGTAAAAACTGAGTGTGTATGTGTTTTATTTTTAGAATTGTATCTTGAGATTGTGATTAAAATACCACAAAATTTATCATAAACATCCTATAAAGGCCAATTTTCCTAAACTAAGTAATGTTTGTAAACTGCAACTAATGGCAATTTAGAACCATATGGCCCTTTCCAGTTAAGATGATAATGATAATAATGATATTGCAATTTTTATATTAATATACTCACAGGGTCAGTATTAAAAATTAAAACATTATGATTTTAAAATGTTAATAGCTATTTGGTTTTTAATATATTAATAAAACTAAAAGAAATCTTATCAATTATATATAAGTATAGCCTACAGTGAACACTGTGCTAAAATTTTATTTTATTGAAAGAATGCCTTTAAAATTAAGAAAACAGCTTAACACTGGTTTATTAATTTAAATATGACACATATTGTAAATACCTGTGAAATACAAGATAATGCATGAGGGAATGATAATAATAAGGTTAAGTAACTATTCCCATTATTTCATATTACTTTAGAATAGAGTATAGCACAATGGTTATGAAAACAAATTCTTAGTAAACTGTGAAATTTGTGATTCTAATCTGAGAAAATCAAAGTATATGATAGCATTCTTTTTTTTCATTATTGTTAAATCATAACTGTGTACATTAGTGCAGTCAAGGGGTACAATGTGCTGGTTTCATATACAATCTGAAATATTCTCATCAAACTGTTCAACATAGCCTTCTCAGCATTTTCTTAGTTATTATATGTAGACATTTGTATTCTGCATTTAGTAAGTT
>CAUYPK010135579.1:0-42709 GCA_963574355.1 Loris lydekkerianus
ATTAAAAGTAGAAAAAAATGAACAGCATCAATGTATAGAGTACAAAATTCTCCATCGATCAGTATATACCACAACACAGTAGAATAAATATTTATTGAGATATGGAGCTACAAAAACACATGACATTAAAACTGACAAAACTTTTGAAACAACCTAATACAACAAAAGAATAGCCAGGCATTGTGGTGGGCGCCTGTGGTCCCAGCTACTCAGGAGGCTGAGGCAAGAGAATCGCCTAAGCCCAGGAGTTGGAAGTTGCTGTGAGCAGTGATGGCACAGCACTCTACCGTGCGTGATAAAGTGAAACTATCTGAGAAAGAAAGAAAGAGAGAAGAGAGAGAGAGAAAAGAAAAAAGAAAAAAACTGAAATCGAAGGAGTTGAAATAACTTCCCCAGCTGACAAATGGCAGAGTTGAGATTTGAATTTTGAGCATCTTTACTGATAGTTCTAATTTAAATAGTTCTGCGTAGGTTTGTTGAAAAATACTGGCTTTCTTATGCCTCTTCCCAAACCTCAAGTTGATCTTTGGTAATAGATTTGGAAGTTCCTCCAATTTGAAGTACAAATAAAAATCCATTAGCTGTTACTCTTTTGTTCTGCTGAATATCCAGTTACTCCTTTAATTGGCACCTCTGGAACGGTGTTTGGAGTGATAAAGAGTAAACCTTTAGGCCCAGCTCGTTGAAGTTCAGCCGAAACCCAGACCTAGGGATTTACTCTGCCAACCTGAATGAATCTTAAAGGAGTGACAAATTAAAAGGTGTCCTATTTAACTGCTAGGCGTGTGCCAAAATAAATGAGGCAGACGTATCTGCTTTCATTTTGTGCTTGAGAGCAAACCCTTGTTTTGACAGTAAATGTTTTTTGTTTTACTCCCCATGACAGGAGAAAGAAACACCTAGAATAAAAACAGGTTTCACTGAAATCAACCTTCAAAGCTTTGAAAGCTCTTAAAAGATGTTTAAATTCAAGGGAAATGTGAGCAGTGGTGCCTGGAAAATTAAAAAGAGTAAACGCATGTAAATGGCTTTCAAGCCCTTTAGCGGCCAGTCTCAGGATGTGTGTTAAAATATGAAGAGTGGGGCCACATGTGTGGGCCTACTTTGTCATTTTCTAGCTATCATTTTCAAATCGTGATGTGAACCCCCAGAGGAAGGAAATGTGCTCCTTAATTTACAGCTGAGCAAAGGGAATCTCAGAGATGTTACCAAAGAGCTATCAATTAACAGAGCCAGGGATGGTACCCAGAGGCTGTCCCAGTTCCCAGGGTCTGGCTTCTGAGCCTCGTCCATTCCACAGCACTTCCCTCTGGCAGGGTTTCTGTGATGTCAAATTGCTCTTGCCACCTCCTATAAAATACTTTAAGCACGTCTGTATTCAATTCTGCGTGTGTCTATTATACTAGAAGAATCACACCATGTGTTTGCCTGACTGATTCAATGCAGAAATTGATTCTTAAGTAAAAATGACTGTAGTTATTTTAAAACAATGGGAAAAAATCCAGGTTTATTCTCGAGAACAGCAATCGCTCTAACCCAATCGAATGAATATGTAATTGCAAAACAAAACCCTCGCAGTCACTTTATCTTCCGAGGTACAGAGATGTGAAGAGGGAGACTTTTTGAACAGGTTTTCTGTTGACTCTTCGTTAAAGAATATTAATGACTATACGTGGAAAATGTCTAAATATTTTTGTGAGGTGGCAGCCTCTGGTGACTTGGGTCTTTAATCTTTCAAACAACCTTTTATCACTTCTATTACTCACTCCAGGGTCATAGCCTGGAGTGAGGAGCAAGCAGGAATAGTTGGAGTTGGGAAGAGTGAGTCTCAGAACCGGCATACTGTCAATGGTAAAATGCCAAACTGTCCTTTTTCACACTGTTCTTTTAGCAGTTCTACTACATCTTCCCTTTGGTGTAGAATTGGGGGGACCCTGAAGTCCGTCTCATCTCAGAATACACGTCAAGGTAACTGAACCAGCTCAGGACCATGAGCTGAAAAATCTAGGAACTTAGTTACTTAAAAAAGTTGTTTCTTTGGGGCAGCACCTGTGGCTCAACGGAGTAAGGCGTCGGCCCCATATGCCCGAGGTGGCGGGTTCAAACCCAGCCCCGGCCAAAAACTGCACACACACAAAAAAGTTGTTTTTTTATACCTCTCTTGTGCTCTTTCAGATCTTCATAGAAGGACCAAGAAATGTAGCCAGATGTCACATAGCCCATGGTCGTCCCTGTTAAAGCAACATCACAGCATGAACTAAAAATAAAGGTAGTCTTATGCAATGGTGAGTCCCACGTGAGTGGGAAGAAATACAAATGCGGTCACAGTCAAGAAGGTGGTTAGATACTCAGCCGTGTTCCTTCCTCTATAGGGAAGGAAAGTCTTTGACCAAAGCTTTACCTTCTGCTTATCATGTATCTCTTTTCTCACGCAAGTGGAGCAGGCGCTCCTTCCTGGCCAACCTAGAGTCGTTTCCAGATGGTGGACTCTGAATTTAGAAAGTCTTGGTTGACTTGCCTGTTGTTTGACCTCCGACGAGTCACTGAGACTCTCTGAAATTCAGCTCGCTCACATGTAAAATTGAGGGCGTTAGAGCCTGCAGAGAAGTAAGTTTGATAACTCCATACCTGGAACGTACTAAATGCTCAGTGCACTTTCCCTGTTGTTAATATGGAAGAAAGTCAGAGACCCGTTACGTGTTTTTGTACTTCTCTTTTTATGTTTTATCTTTACACATCTATTATCCCAGCTGAGTAACAAGCGTACAGAATGGCAGTGGGTGATTGAGTATTATCTCTATTGTATGGTCAAAAAAGGCAAACGATACACATCTTTGAAAAGAAAATTTTTTTTGACATGTGAAATTTGAGGGTAGTGTAACCCGAGGGTAGCCCCATTAAAATCAGGTGGAAGTCGTGGCTGCCATCTGTTCTGTCCAATATTCAACATTGCTCTAAAATTTGAGGCACTTCAATGCACTAACATGAGAGAAAGAAATCAGGTGTTTCAATGCAAAATGAGAACATTATATCAAGGTTTATAGATAATATTTTCTAACAGGAAGTATATTAGAAGCTATAAGAACTAGGTGGTTAATTTAATATAGAGAGAGTAATAGAGAAAAAACTGATATATATGTATATATAAAGGTATATATGTATACATATATATGTATATATAAAGGAATATATATGTATACATATATATGTATATATAAAGGAATATATATGTATATATAAAAGTTTAACATATATACAGTAATAGAGAAAAAACTGATACATATATGTATATATAAGTGTTTTCTCTATTACTAAAAAAAATTTTTTAGAAAAATTACTAAGAAAATAGATCCTACGAATGATAACAACAAAAGTAAAATGTCCAAGAATAAATTTAATACTGACGATGTGAGATCAGATGAAAAAAAATCAGCAAAACTACAAAACCTTATCAATAGGAGCAAACCGAGAGAGGAGAGGAAGGCCTAACATGATAAAAATGCAAATTCTTCCCAATTAAATAGCAATTTAGTACAATTTCAATTTAATCTCAATCTTATATCTTCAATCACATACTCATATTCAATTGTATTCTACAGTCCCGCAGCCGTGCCCTGGTTCTGGTGTGTGGCCTCTTGAGAGCCGGGCTACACAGCATTACTATCTGAGCTCTGCCTCCTTGTCTCATCCCCTGTCCCCAGCCCCATTCATTCATGAGAAATTTGTCTTCCATTTGATTCCACAATCCCATTACTATGTATCTACCCAGGAGAAAAAAAAATCATTTTACCGGGACATTTGCACTAGAATGTTTACTGCAGTTCAGTTCACAATTGTGAAGACGTGGAAGCAACTCAAATACCTATCAGCCCATGAGTGGATTAACAAACTGTGGTGTGGGTATACCGTAGAATACTGTTCAGCCATAAAAAGATGGAAGCTTTACATGTTACGTGTTTACCTGGATGGAGTTGAACACATTCTTCTTAGTAAAAAGTGTCACCAGAATGGATAAACATGTATCCAATGTGCTCACTACCATATGAAACCAATATAAAAACAACTAGACACTCACACAAAAGAAAAAGACAAGTAAAGTCTAGTGAGGGGGGAGGGGGGAGAGAGAGAATAGCAGGTTCCCCCCCAAGGTGGAGAATATGAGGATGTTCAGCACACACCCCACCCCACCCCACCCCCGTGAAGGGCTCAAAGGCAACTTGAACTTTACCTTAGAAATGAAAACAATGTGACCTAGACATTTGTACCCTCATATTAATCTAAATAACAGAAAAATAAATAAATGATAAAATAAAAAGTAAAAAGAAAAAAATTTTTTTTTTAAACTGTCTTCTATGAAACAGTCCCTGGTGCCGAAAAAGGTTGGTGGCTGCTGTTCTAAAGCTTATCTAGATGAGAAAAAGCATGTGAGAATGTTTGAGAAAAAATTTGATGCCATGAGGGTAAACATATACTATGAGATCTCAAAAAATAAAACCAAAATAATGTGAAGTGTTTGGCATAGGACAAAGAAGAGACTGGTCAGAGGATCAATGAAACAGGATACAGAAATAAGTCCAGGAAATTAATGTAGGATCGAAAGTATCCAAATCGGTGGGGATAAATGATTGGAACTGGGCCAACACACGCTACTAGAAAATGTTAGATCCCTGTTGCACATTTTCCATTTCACAAAAAATGACACTGAGGCTTGGAGAGAAAGCACCCGGGTAGGTCACAGGAGTAGCCACTGGAAGGACTACGATTTGCACCCAGCGTCTGACTCCAGAACTTGGGTTCTTTTTTTTTTGCAGCTCTTTTTGGCTATGGCCAGGTGTGAACCCACCACCTCTGGTACATGGGGCGGTGCCCTACCCATCTGAGCCACAGGCGCCGCCCCTAGAACTTGGGTTCTTAATAATTACTCCAGGTAAATTCCTCGATTAGGACCAGGGCAGAAAGTCCCCACTGAACGAGAAGAGGTTGTTTGGAGATGGAAAATATACTGAAGCTAAAGAAGAGGACCTGAAATCAAAAAGAAAACTAACATTCAAATCATTTCTCACTGGAAGCTTCAAACTGCCCTGAGAGCAGTCAGTGGGAATGCATCAATCCTACCCTCAAAGGAAGCTTGATCTTTGGACAAGGCTTGAATGCCTCACTATCCTTCAACACGTACAAAGAAACCATTAAAAAAAAAAAAAAAAGACAAAGCAGCCTGCTGTTTATTTCTCAACTTCAAAAGAGGTGAGAAAACACTTTGGGGAATTCCGGGGTATAGTACACCTTGCACAGCCAATGAATCTGCTCAATTGTCAGGCTCAAAAACAGACCACAGACATTTCAGAGATCATGCTCCTTGGTGACATGGAGAGGAAGAGAGCTCAAAGGGTCCTGCTCCCCTCCACTCACCGCTACATGGCACCAACATTCCCACCAGCCACCCCTCACCTCAGAAAGCCGTGCATGACCAGAGGAAAACATCTAGGTCCATCTGTGAAACCTGTTCTTTATAATTTACAACTCATAAAAGAACAACAGCAGCATCCTTATGTATGGACCCTTTGTTTATTTTAGTAAATACATAATTTTAAAATTTAGAAAATATGTAAATCTACAACCATAAGTCTGCTCCGAACCTTACTCCCTTGTGTTCTATTTATATTTTAGAATGTATTTTTAATTACACCTCAATTATACTCTTCTTTTCTTCCTTTATTTTTATTTATTCATTTATTTATTTATTTATTTATTGGAGACGGGGTTTTACTTTGTTGCCCTGGGTAGAGTGCTGTGGCATCACAGCTCACAGCAACCTCAAACTCTTGGTCTCAAGCAATCCCCTTGCCTTAGCCTCCCTAGTAACTGGGACAACAGGCGCCCACCACAACACCCAGCTATTTTTTTAGAGACAAGGTCTTGTTCTGCGCTTGAACCCGTGAACTCAGGCAATTCACCTGCCTCAGAGTGGATTAGGATTACAGGCATGAGGCACCATGCCCAGCCCCTTATACATCAATTTTAAGTACATTTTTAATATAATAAGAATTTCTGGCCAGGTGCAGCCAGAAGGAATTTAAAAATTAGCTGGTATGGTGGCGCACATCTGTAGTCCGACCTGCTCTGCAGGCTGAGCCAGGAGAACGGCTTGAGCACAGGATTGCAGGGTTACAGTCAGCTATGATTTGCACTACTGCCCTCCAGCCTGGGTAAAACACAGACTTTAGCTCTAAGTGAAGGTGAAGAGGCTGTCCTTCCATTTCCTCCTGGGATGCACCTGGCTTTCAGGAAGCTCCTGGCCCCTGGTCTGCTGTGATATCTTTCCCCAGCTCTTCTCAGATTTACCTGATCAGAGGATGAAAACAGCTTAGCTGACGTCTGTTTTGTTAATGGCTGAGATTCACTACAAATAATACCATGTTATCTCAGTAGAAACATCTGGTTTATGGATCATGGGTTAAGAGGTTTTATCAAACTCCACATGAATTTACCCCCAAAATAACAATCTACAAAACCATCCATGCCTTGTGCTGATTGCATTTTAGGTTAGAGCAAGAATCGGATCTTGCAAATGGTGCTACAATGTCGCTGCGCTGGAAACCGTCATCTCAAGCAAGATGTGCCTTAGCAGATTCATTCTCCTCTAAAGAAAACCAACATGCTACAGGCACAAGGAAAGTTGGCCCACGGAAATACCTTGACAGTTGTGCCAGAGTCAAGTTAATTTCATGGCAGGGACTGGGACTTGCCTCCAGGATGGTGGGGAGGGTGACAGTGAGGTCGTGTGGGGCTGGAAACTGGAGCAGGGAGAAGAGACTCAAGGTCATTAAGGGGAATCTGGGTCTAAAATGCCGAGAGGAAGAGTCAGATAAACCCCAAACCAGAGCCAAGCAGGGGGCAGAATGTGGACAGAGCAGCTGTCAAAGGCAGAATGTAGAGGAAAGGGTTCAGAGCAGGGACGTAGGCAGCTCAGGCAAGGGAGCAGAGCACAGCTGTTAGAGGGCACCAGCCAGGGTCTGCAGCCCCTCTCCTGGGTCAGTATTCCAGCGGATTGTAGGGCAAAAGAACTTCATAGGTGGTTTAGAATTGTGTGGATAAAGGTTTGTGCTTCTCTACTAGACTATAAACCCCTCTGCAAGCAGAAATCACATCATAGTTATTCCATTTTTCTACCCATAGCACTGTGCCTGAAGCACAACAGTTAAGCCACAGAGGTTTACTGAGCACATGGGACTGAGAGAGGACACTGGGCTGAAGAAGAGGTTCTGGAAGTGACTTGCAACTCTGCTTCTGATAACATAGGGAACCAGGGCTCTCTGGGCCTCCATTTTTGAGCAAACAACAGGATTGGATGATAAATGTGATGCCCTTTTCAATGTTAGAAAACATTCTAACAGTTTCAAAATGAATCCGTGAACAATAAAAGCTATGTCCAGGGTGGTGCCCGTAGCTCAGTGGGTAGGGTGCTGGCCACATACACTGAGGCCGGCAGGTTCCAATCTGGCCCGGGGCAGCTAAAACAACAATGAAAACTGCAACAACAAAAAAAATAGCCAGGTGTTGTGGCAGGCACCTGTGGTCTCAGCTACTTGGGAGGCTGAGGCAAAAGAATCACTTAAGCCCAAGAGTTTGAGGTTGCCATGAGCTGTGAGGCCACAGCACTCTACTCAGTGTTGGGCCCTGCCATGTGCCTGAGGCCTAGTGCAACTTCCCGAGCCTGACTAGAAGTAGATCCATCAAGCTACTTCCGCGTAGCAACGACTCAGCAAGCCGGCCTGAAACTGCCTCTACCTAGATACAGCCGATGTGGTACCATGCCATTGGCCCAACCCTGTTACCACCCATCACACCACCTCATCCCCCACCTCCTTTCCCCGCCCCTTCCCCATGGTCTATATAAGCGGCTGCTTGCCGCAATAAAGTTGAGTTCCTGCTTCGACAGACTCCCGCGTCCGGGTGTTCCTGTTCGGGCCACAATGCTCACCATCCCACTCAGCCCCCGGGGACAGAGTCAGGCTGGCCCTGCTCTCCCCTCTTCTGGACCTGCCGGATAGCCCGGCACTCAGAGCGACATAGTGAGACTCTGTCTCCAAAAAAACCATGTTCATTGGGTTATTAACATTCCTACTAGTAAGGTAAAAACATAATAGGAGGGCGTCCCTATAAGACCTAGGGATGTCAAGATGGATGAGGACATAGACCTGCCCTTGAAGGAGCCTGCAGGTAGAGGGAGGGGGAACAGGTGGATAAGGAATTACAGGGAAGTGTCACACGTGCTAGCAAATGCTATCCTAGAGGGTGCTGCAGGGCCCAAAGAGGACGTTCCTTTTCTTGGGATTTTCAGGGAAGGCTTCTCAAAGGAGGGGTGACGTTTGAGAGAGATCTTGAAAAGATGAATATGAGTTCCCCAGATGAAGAATGGGAGTCTCGGTAAAAGTCCGCTTGACAGAGAGAGTGACAGATCACACAGGTCAGGAAATGTGTACTCTATCAGTGGAAACTTGGGATTTAATCTAGAAGAGAAGGCGTTTTCTGGGGGCGAGGGGGGAATAAGGAGGGACGGGGGGAGTAATCAAATGCCACTTGCTATGAGGGACACGTTTCTTTCCATCTTATCTACATTGGCTGTCATATTCAAGAGGAACAGAGACAGCTGTGAAACAGGTCTCGTAGCAATAGCCTTTCATTCTGGAACGCTAAAGCCGTAGAACATGGGTCCCAAGTAAAGCTCAGAAGTCGTTCAAGCTCACGTGTCTTCCGTTTCTTGCATCCTGGTCCTGCCACTCCTTCTTTCCCACCCTCCTTGCTGGGACTAGAAATTAGTGCCGGGGGTGGGGTGGGCAGGGTAGTTTCTTGGTCTCCAGCTAAACTTGGACTGGGAAACAGAAATGACAGGTGAATTTTCTCATGATGAACATGCTCAAGCCTCAGGCTGGGATGGAAGCGCCCCAGTCCTCCTGCTTATTTCAGCTCAAGTACACAATCCCTAAATAACTTCTCCCAGCTGTTGTGAGAACATCCCCGCGCCCCCATCAGCTTTTCCCCATGCAGGGACACAGGTGCACACATCCTGCCCCCAGGGCTGGGAACTGCACCTCTGTGTGCCAATTTCCAGACCACCGGCCAGAATCCTGCTCCAGAGAGAAAGACTGAATGTTTGCTGAGCTAGGCAGACCTTGCACTTGACCCCAGCCTCAGAAGAAACTACCCTGTGTTCACCCCTTTGTTTACTGTCATTCACTGGGGATTTACAAATTAAAGAAATGAGGGGGAGAGGGAGAGACAAAGGAAAACAAGATTCTAATTTCTCCCCTGCAAAACCAACAGAGAACTGAGGTTTGGAATAGTTTCCTGTCTTTGTCAAATAATAATCATTTTATTATTTTAATTATAAAAGCTAACTTTTAATAATTCTGTCCTAGGTACTAGGTACTGTGTCTACCTACATCATCTTTAATCCTTACAAAAATCCCTGAAAGGTAGCCTCGTTCCTATTTTGTAGACAAAGAAATGAACCACAGAGAGTCTAAGGTCCGTGTTCAAGGTTATACAGCAACCACCTGGCCATGTCAGGTTATGGGTGCAGATCTCCCGGACTGCCAACTTTATTTTTAAGAGCTCTGTGACCTTGGGCAACAGGAGGTTTCTCATCTGTGACACGGAGGATAATAATAAAAATTCATGTTGTGGAAAGACTCAGAGAGTAAGTAAATCAAAATAAATAAAATAACTCCTACCTATCAGGATTGCCATCGGGATTAAATGAGTTGATAAGGAAAAGGGCTTTGTAAACTGCAATACACCATACAAATTTTATCTTTATTAATATTTCAAAAAATATGGCTGCTTCCATAAAACAAAACAGTCTGTGGCACATATTTATGACAACAAGCCTCAGAAACAGTTCTCAGTCTGACAGATTTCTCTCCCATCATGTTATTAAAAGGTTAAGGGAAATGAACAACCAAGGATTAAGATTAGATCTTTCACACATGAAACCACAAAATCAATAGAGCCTCAGTAATCTATCTGGTGATATGAAGAAATATACTGAAGTACCTGGAATAATTACTCAGGGAAATGTCAACAGGTATCGACAAGAAACCTGGCAAAGCAGAGCTGGGCCACCGCTGCCCTCAGTGCCCTCCTGCCGAACAGAGCTCATATTCCAAAAACTCAGAAAGGGTGAGGGAGCCAGAAGAGGGGCACTTTTTATTCTTTCAAAGTTCTGCAGTATTTCTTCAACTGGGTCAACGCTGCTTGAGAAAAATGATACCCTTAGCAGCGCCATGGAGAGTTCATGATTACACATATCTGTGGTCAATATAAGGTCCTTTTTTAAAAACCTGCTATTATTATCCTTTTGCTATGATGGTCATTATCGCTGTTACTGAAAATTATTAAGTATTTAGAAGATCCCAACTATCTTTGTGGACACCTGTAGGATGCAGAGCTGAGGCTGATGGCTCAGCAGTGAGTTCTGTGCAGAATGTTTATTTTCCCCACCCATCGGGAAAGGGATACTTGGAGAACTCAGAGGATGGCAGAATTCTGGTGAGTGTTCTGGTCAGGCTTTCAAATCGAAATTCTGAGGTTTGGCTAGATGAGAGATTAACTTTTGGCACCAGAATTCCTTGAGATAAAATGACCTGGATTAACCTTCATGGTCACCTGATTCTGTATCCGTGTGGACTTCCTTCTGCAGCCCTAGACACAGATGGGGCATCAGAGGTGGTAATAGGAATAGTTACAATGGGAACAGCAGCTTCCACATATCAAACACATGCTTTGTATCAAGCAATGCATAGAAAATTTACATACATTGCCTGTAATCCTTATAACGTCTATACTAGAACTAAACTCTCTACTTTATAGTGAATCAACTGAGAATCAGAGAGGCAAAGCACCTTGCCTGTTGGGGTCCTGCCCTGAGAGCAGCATCCACGGAGACCTGTGGAAATTGGCAGCGATCAACTGCAGAAATATAGAGTTAGAAGTGACAGCAAAGAAAGACGAGAGACATAGAGTAGAATTAAAAGTGGGAGCTCAGGGGTCCATTGCCCATCCTGGGATTCCAGCAATGGCCCAGAGTGTTTGCTCCACTCTGATTTTATTGAAGTCTATTTGCCCAGAGGGTAAGAGGAGGGAGGGAGTAAAGATGTCAGCAGTTTCTGGGATTGATCACATCAGTCCCTTCAATAATCTGAAATCTGAGCCTTGTATTGGGAGAGCCTCCTGCTTGAGGTCACACACACAGATTTCTAGGGAGGTGTTAAGCTCCACTAGTTCTCCTGGAGTAAAACGCCACCTGCGTTAATCTCCTCTGAGGGATCGGTGGGAAGGAGGCCTTTTCCTCCCATCACTGCCACAGAGGATTTTCCTCTGCAATAAGGGATACAAGCTCTTCTGCCCATATCTAAGAGCTCGAGCTACTCCCTTGGTCTCCGCCCCAGGCAAATGCAACTCTCCACAATGGGTGTCTGCTTTGCCTGTTTAATGGGCAGGAAATGCCCTAGAAGATGTATCTTTTCTGGGACTTGCCATAATCTCTTCTGTGACCATTACTCTCCTCAGAGAGCTCATAGACCCAGCAGGAGTTTGTAAGCTGTCTCCCCAACAGGCTAGAATTTCAGAAAAGGCAAGAAGCTTGCTAGCATGGCTAGGTTAAATGTGGAGTAAGTGACTTTTTTTTTTTTGTTCCAACTCATTCAGTTTACTTTTTAGTTTTCCCCTTTTTCTGGGCATGCTTTCCTTTGCCAAGAATGGGATCTTCAGCCCCCATTTTCCCAGCACTTGCCCAAACCATTTGTAGCTAATAAATGAGAGAACTTAGACTCTAACTCAGGCTCTTGTTCCTCTGCTGGTCGTGCTCCATCCACTCCTTGGGACTTCCTCTCAGAAATACAAATCCCCAAACCAAAATAGGTGCCACAGATGGGCATGAATGTAAGTGGGACTGCCCTGCCACTAGGGACAGCCAGATGTCTGAACTCGTGATGGGAGGAGGAACAGGAGAATGTCTAAGGGGCTGAGGGTCAGAGCAGAGGCAGGGGCATACTGGAGGGGCCTGGGTAACTCTAGAGGGTCTGGGAAGGACAAGCCAGGCTCGGGGCATGTGGCGTCCTCAGAACCCAGCCTCTGAGGATGCTGGTGGGGAAGCTTTGGGGCAAGCACCTGAGCACAAGCGTCTCAGTTGCCTGTCCCTTTTGGTCCTTGTGCCCCATTTCTAGTTGTTGGACTCTGGTCCTCGTCTACTGTCCAGTCTCTGAGGGAATCCAGGCAACTTTGGCATGGGTGCCTGGTGCCCCTCCTCGGCCAGTCTGCCTGGATCTGAAATCTCCAAGTGTTCCTTCTCCCGACAGCAACTGCCATCCTATGACGCAGGAGAGAACCTGGGATTCAGAAGAGAGATGCAACTTGCCCAAGGATACACACACAGGTGGCACACAAGTGGCAGGAATAGGCCTGAACCCCGTTCCCTATTGTGAACCTTTGGACTTCCCTTCCCTTTCTCTTCTGCCTCAGAGAACTAAAATTTGGGGCAGGTTCTAGGCATTAGGAAAACTCAACCTCTCTGCCTCTTTTCCACACTTATTTAAGGAAAGTCAGTGTCCAGACCAAGGTGGTCTGGGGACTGGGGTAAATTTCCACATTTGATGTAGAAGCTGGGTAATAATAATAGCTAATGATTTTATAATGTACTCATCATGTGCCAAAAATTGTCCTAAACAATTTGTGTGTGGTCCCTCACTTACTCCTCACAGGAGTCTTTTGACAACATGCAGAGTCAGTGTGTGTAGCCTCTCCTGTATCACCCCTCCAGGAGACAGGGCATTCCCCCACACTGGCTCACATATGAAGGCTATGTTGTCAATTGCCAGGGCAGGGCAGCCTCTAAGGAAGGGTAGCTGCTCCTGGACAAATGCAGTTATGCAAACATGGGGCCAGAGTTAACAGGCTGCTGCCTTCAAGACAAATAGAAATTTGCAAAGCAATATTTTGAATAAAAATGAAAAACTAGAGGCAAAGTTTGATGACAGTGGGGAAGGACATTTAGCGGCACTCTCCTGAAGCAACTGGTGAGGGGAGAGAGCAGGGTCATGGAGAATTTGTGTGGAGCTATGGCTCAGGGTGGGCAACCAAGTGGTGGGCTGCTGAATTCAGTGTGTGAGCCGGAGCTGTGGAGACTTGACACACCAGTCAAGTCTTGACCACCTTGACCCTGGTGGGGGTGGCCAGTTCCCTCCCCTCCCCCACGGAGGTCCCAGAAGAAGCCTTCATCAGTTTTAGGTTCTTGGGGGAAGCTAGGCACTCAGTGGAAAGACTGGAGGTGTGTGCACTCCCAAACGGTGTTTGCTGGCCAGATTGGAGGCTGTCTGGGGTGGTTCTGCCTACGTTCCCTGCTGGGCTATCCAGCAGGTCCAGAAGAGGGGAGAGCAGGGCCAGCCTGACTCTGTCCCCAGCCTGAACGGGATGGTGAGCGTCGCAGCCTGAACAGGAACACACAGAGCCGGGAGTCTGTCGAAGCAGGAACTCAACTTTATTACGTCAAGCAGCCGCTTATATAGAGCGTGGGGAAGGGGCGGGGAAAGGAGGCAGGGGATGAGGTGGTGTGATGGGTGGTATAACAGGGTTGGGCCAATGGCATGGTACCACATTGGCTGTATCTAGGTAGAGGTAGTTTCAGGCCGGGCCTTGCTGAGTCGTTGCTACGCGGAAGTAGCTCGATGGATCTACTTCTAGTTAGGCTTGGGAAGTTGCACTAGGCCTCAGGCACATGGCAGGGCCCAACAGTTCCCAGGTGGGTGAGACATCCATACCAGGAAGGTTCCGTCAGACAGAGGACAGCCATTGTCATAAAGGTTGCCAGAAGGTCGTGAGGGCAGGTCTCTAAGGCACAGCAGGCTGAGTTCCACCTGCTGGGAGCAGACCTTCACTTGTGACTGGCCTAGGGACTCCCAAATGGAACTGTTGTCAGCAGAAACTGTGAGACATGCCTCTGAAGAATTTTGAAGAGCTGTGGGATCCCAAATCAGTGGGGTCTGAGGACTGAACAGGCAACCACCAGGAACAATTAAGCTGGGAAACAGGTATAAGCCTGGGAACCAGAGAGAGGTGTTGTTCGTCCCCCTAAATTCACAGCGCCACCTGGTGTCCAGGCAGTATATTGCAACATAAATATATTCTTTTAACTATATGTATATGTGTGTGTGCATATGTGTGTATATATATAAGTATTATGTATATATGTACATATGTATATTTATTTGTGTGTGTGTGTTTGCTTGTTTGTTTTTTCTTTTTTCTTTCTTGTAATTGTTGTTGTTAATTTTTTTTCTTTCCTTCCTCTATTGGTTGCTGAGGTTGCTTACATTAGGGTTTTTGAGCTTTTTGTATTTTGTTTCAATGTGTTTTGTTTTTTTGCTAAGTTGTTTGGTTGGTTCTTTTCCTAACTTCCATTTTTACATTTAACAAGAGCAAGGGCGCCTATATTTGGCTACAGAATTTTAGCTTCATGTATTCTCTCTCCCTATTTCACTCCTCTGCATCCTCTCAGTGGATAGAGTCCTCTGCTTTTCTCTACTTTTCTCATCTCTCCCACGTAAAGTGTTTCTGCATCAGCTAAAATATCCCCCCCTTTTGTCTTTGTTTGCTGTCTTTCTTTATTCTTCTTCCCTCCCTCTCCTTTATTTGATTCAACAGTATTTTTAGTTTTTTTTATCTACTATTATTTTAATATTACTTCTTTTTTTCCTTTTTTTTTCTTTCCTTTCTTTGCTAAGGGCTGGTGTGACATAGCTGTGGTCTGGCAGGTAGACCCCAACTGTAGGCTGGCTCAAGGAGGCTGGGATAATTTTGAACTGCTGGCCCCAGGAAGAAAGTATTAGCAAGATCACACGGCAGAACTTTTCTATTTCTTTTTCATCCTTACTCAATTTTTCCTTCTTGTTTTATGTTTTTGTTATCTTTCTTCTCTGCCTACTTTTGTCAGAGGAAGAGTCTGGCTGTTCAGGCCTGATTTAGGGGAACCCACCTATCCCAGGTCCTCAAGTCCTTGAGCTATAGGCATGGCCTTAGCACAGTGCTGAATAATACTATTTTTTCTCTCACTCTCATCTTCCTTTCTTGTCCTCCTTCTCTCCTATTCTTCAATATTTTTTCTGTTATTCCCCTTCTACCCCCCGCCCCCTTTTTCAGTTTTTGGCCAGGGCTGGGTTTGAACCCACCACCTCCAGCATATAGGATCAGCACCGTACTCCTTTGAGCCATAGGTGCCGCCCTTATTTCTTTCTTTTTCTTTCTTTTTTTTTTTTTCTCTTACTATTTCCTTCTTCACTTTCCTTTTTTTTCATTTCCTCTTGTTTCTCCCTGATTGCTCTAACCCTTGTCTGTCTTCTGGCTCCATACCAAGAGGTGATGAAAAGGAGGAAGTGAGAAGGAAAAAGGAACACAAGGAGATGAATAAGAAGAAAGCAAAATGAGGAGGAACCAAAAGAAAAATTCAGGCACCATAAAAAATAGAGCAACTCCTCAAGACAAGGGGACCACAAGACAGTTTTTACAGAAGAATCCTCCTATAAAGAATTAATGGATTTGATAAAAAGGAAATTTAAAATATAGATGATAAAGATAATGGAAGAAATGGATGAGAAAATGGAAAGACAGCACCAAAAGTTAGATAAGAGATATGTAGAATATAGAAAAGATATGGTGGAGCTTAAGGAAATGAAGAAGACACAGGGAATATAAAGATGTAGTGGAAAGTGTCAAAATAGGTTAGACCACAGTGAAGAAAGAAACTCGGGCTAGAGGATAAAGTTTTTGAGCTAATCCAGGTAGTTAAAGAGGCAGAAAATTATGGATAAAAATCAGAACAGTACTTAGAGAATGACAAGACTCCACGAAAGCATTCAAAGATATAAATAATAGTGATCCCTGAAGGGGATCCCTGAAGGGGAAGAAGATTGTCCCAAAGGAATAGAAGCCCCAGTGGAGACTATCATAAATGGAAACTTCCTAAGTTTTATTAAACACTCTGACACACTCCTTTGAGATGGATATTGAACCCAAGGTCATCTCGCCTCAAACAGAATCTTTCCAAAACACATTCTAATGACACTTTCATTCAAAGTTAAGATAAAAAATTCTACAAGCAGCCAGAAGTAAGCACCAACTGACCTACAAAGGCAGAGCCATTAGGATGACAGCAGACTTCTCAATTGAAACCTTCCAAGACAGAAGACCATGGTCATGCATCTTCAACATTCTTAAACAAAGCAATTTTCAACCCAGACTTCTGTATCTTACTAAACTAAGCTTCAAAACTGATGGACAAATAAAATCTTTTGCAATATATAAGCACTGAAGAAATTTGTCACAAGAAGACCAGCTCTTCAGGAAATACTTAGACCTATTCTCAACACTGCCCACCACAAAGGACCACCAGAAAAGTAAACACCCAGAAGCTAAAGGTCAAAACTTAGCTGCTATAATGGCACAAAGGATAAAAATACACAAAATAAGACTTTCCAAAATAGATTAATAGAACTCCACCACACTTATCAATTCTCTCAATAAATGTCAATGGACTGAATTCACTACTGAAGAGGCACAGGGTGGTTGATTGGATAAAAAAACACAAGCTATCCATATGCTGTCTATAGGAAACACACCTAGCCTTGAAGGACAAATCAAGAATTAGGGTCAAGGGATGGAAAACAGTGTTTCAAGTAAAATGGTATCAGTAGAAAGGAGGGGTTGCAATCTTATTCTCAGATACAGTGAATTCAAAGCAACTAAAGTCAAGAATGACAAAGATGTATAGTACAATTGAGTCACTTTCTTTTCCTCAGAACTTTGTAAAATTTGCCTTCCTGTCTTCCAGGATTAAAATAGTGCTGCAGAGAAGTATGGAGCTGGGTTGAATTTCAGCCTTTTTAGATGATTTATTTATTTATATTTGTTGCTTGTATATATTCATTTTTTTATTCTTGATATTTAGCAGCTTAAGTAAGCTATTTTATATTCAGAATTTCCTTAATAATAGTATACCCCATTGATAAGATTCTATTTTATTTATTTCTTACATTTTAAAATACATTTTGTGCTCTATGTATTAAATTTTTATTTCAGCAAACAAATTATCTTTTTTTTTTTTTTTTGAGACAGAGTTTCTTTTTTTCACCCTCAGTTGAGTGTCATGGCATCATAGCTCACAGCAACCTCCATCTCTTGGGCTCAAGTGATCCTCTTGCCTCATGTTGTTATTCCAATATAAAGGTTAACAGGCATACATCATGCTATAGAAAAAGCTAAGGAATTATGAGACCAGCACCCAGCAAATTAAGGATGAATTCTAAAGAAAGAATTCAGGAATAAAGAAGAAGAAGAAGAAAAGGACTAAACACTGAATCAAATTAATATGAAGTTAATACCAATAGGCAAGGGCAACAAAAAAAATTACATATTGGTGAAAATGTCTATACAGTACAAACCTTCTGAGTAGGTAAGGCAAGAATTATTATATTTATTTTATTGATGAGATATACAGCTCAGGACAATTAAACAATTTAAGCTATTAAAAAGAAAAAGAAAGACAAAGATGGGCACTTCATACTGGTCTAAGAAACCATATGACAAGAAGACACTTCAATCTTAAGTGTTTATGCACCTACCTTATATGCTCCAAGATTTATGAAACAGACTTTGAGGAGTCTGAGCAATGTGTTTGCCTATGACACCATAATAGCGAGGGACTTTAACATCCCTCTGACAGAACTGGACAGATCCTCTAAATAGAAACTAAACAAAGATACAAAGGACTTAAATGCAACCCTAGAACAAATGAGATTAATAGACATTTATAGAACATATCATCCCAAAGCAAAAGTATATACATTTTTCTCATCAGCCCATGGCACATACTCCAAAATAGACCACATCCTAGGATACAAATCAAATCTCAGCAAAATTAAAGGAATAAAAATTATACCTTGCCTCTTCTCAGACCACAAGGCGATAAAGGTGGAAATCAACACCAACAAAAACATTCAGACCCACACAAAGACATGGAAATTAAACAACCTTATGCTGAATGATAGTTGGGTTTAGGAAGAGATAAAAGAGGAAATAGCTAAAGTCCTCAGACATAACAACAATGAAGACACAAGTCACCAAAACCTGTGGGAAACAGCTAAAGAATCCCTGAGAGGAAAATTTATTGCATTAGATGCCCACATTCAAAAAACTGAAAGACAGCACATCAACAATCTCACAAACCATCTTATGGACTTGGAAAAAAAAGAACAATCTAATCCTAAACCCAGCAGAAGAAAAGAAATAACAAAAACTAAATCAGAGATTAATGAAATTGAAAAAAAAAAAATCATTCAGAAAATTAATGGGAAAAAAAGTTGGTTTTTTGAAAAAATAAATAAAATAGATAAAACTTTGGCCAGTCTAACCAGAAACAAGAAAGTAAAATCTCTAGCAACTTCAATCAGGACTGATAAAGGGGAAATAACAGCAGGTGCCACAGAGATACAAGAGATCATCTCTGACTACTACAAGAAACTCTATGCCCAGAAATTTGACAATGTGGAGGAAGTGGATCAATACTTGGAATCACACCCTCTCCCTAGAGTTAACTAAGAAGAAGTAGATGTCCTGAACAAGCCAATTTCAAGCACTGAGATCAAACAAACTATAAAAAAAATTCTCTCAACAACAACAACAAAAAATGCCCTGGTTCAGATGGCTTCATGCAAAAATTCTATAAAACCTTCAAAAAACCTTAAACCTATACTGCAGAAACTATTCTAAGAAATTGAAAAGAAAGAAATCTTCCCCAACACATTCTATGAAACAAACGTCACCCTGATACCAAAACCAGGAAAAGACCCAACTGAAAAGGAGAACTTCAGACCAATCTCACTAATGAATATAGACACAAAAATTCTCAATAAAATCCTAGCCAATAGATTACAGTTTCTCATTTAAAAAGTCATACATCATGATCAAGTAGGTTTTATCCCAAGGATGTAAGGCTGGTTTACCATATGCAAGTCCATAAACGTAATTCACCATATCAACAGAAGCAAAAACAAAGACCATATGATCCTCTCAATAAATGCAGAAAAAACATTTGATAAAATTCAGCATCCTTTTTCTAATTAGAACACTGAAGAAAATAGGCATAATGGCACATTTCTTAAACTGATTGAAACCATCTACAATAAACCCACAGCTAATATTATACTGAATGGAGTAAAATTCAAACCTTTTCTACTTAGAACTGGAACCAGACAAGCTTGTCCTCTATCACCACTACTATTCAACATTGTGCTGGATGTTCTAGCCAATATAACCAGGCAAGAGAAGGAAATAAAGGGCATCCAAATGTGAGCAGAGGAGGTCAAACCCTCTCTCCTTGCTGACAATATGATCTTATACTTAGAGAACCCTAAAGACTCAACCACAAGACTCCTGGAAGTCATCAAAAAATACAGTAATGTCTCAGGATATAAAAATCAATGTCCACAAGTCAGTAGCCTTTGTATATGGCAATAACAGTCAAGCTGAGAGGCTAATTAAGGACACAACTCCCTTCACCATAGCTTAAAAGAAAATGAAATACCTACGAATATATCTAACAAAAGAGTAAAAGGACCTCTATAAAGAAAATTACAAAACCCTAAGAAAAGAAATAGTGGAAGATATTAACAAATGGAAAAACATACCATATTCATGGGTGGGAAGAATCATTTTAACACTTTAAAATGTCTATGCCTACCCAAAGCAATCTACAGATTCAATGCAATCCCCATTAAAATCTCCACATCATACTTTCAAGATTTGGGGGGAAAAAAAATTATTTGTTTTGTATGGAACCAGAAAAAACCTGTATAACTAAGGCAATTCGTAGTAATAAAAACAAAGCCGGGGGTATCAGCCTACCAGATTTTAGGCAGTACTACAAGGCCATAGTGATCAAAATGGCATGGTATTGGCACAAAAATAGAGACATAGGCACCTGGAACTGAACAGAAAAACATGAGATGAAGCTAACGTCTTACAGGCACCTAATCTTTAATGAACCAAACAGGAACATGCATTGGGGGAAAGAATCCCTATTCAGTAAAAGGTGCTGAGAGAACTGGATATCCACATGTCAAAGACTGAAACTGGACCTGCACCTTTCACCACTCACTAAAATTGATTCAGGATGCATGAAAAATCTAAATCTAAGGCATGAAACAATAAAAATCCTTGAAGAAAATGGGGAGAAAACACTTTACGATATTGGCATGGGGGAAGACTTTATGAAGAAGACTTCAGTGGCAATTGCAACAGCAGCAAAAATAAACAAATGGTACTTTATTAAACTGAATAGCTTCTGTATTGCTAAGGAGACAACAGCCCAAGCAAATGGATAATTATCAGAATGGGAAAAGATATTTCCATTTTATGAATCGGACAAAAGATTGATAACTAGGATCTACAGAGAACTCAATTTAATCAACATAAAAAGAGCTACCCTTATATCAATGGGCAAGAGAGATGATTAGAACCTTCTCCAAAGAAGAAAGATGAAGGGCCAACAAACATGAAAAAATGCTCAGCATCCCTAATTATTAGAGAAATGCAAATCAAAACCACCCTGAGATATCACCTAACCCCAATAAGAATGGCCCACATCACAAAGTCTCAGAGCTGCAGATGCTGGCATGGATGTGGAGAGAAGGGAACACTTTTACACTGCTGGTGGGACTGCAAACTAATACAACCTTTTTGGAAAGAAGTATGGAAAATCCTCAAAGAACTCAAACTAGACCTCCCATTTGATCCTGTGATCCCTTCTGAACATCTACCCAGAAGAAAAAAATTCCTTTTGTCATAAGGACATTTGCACTAGACTATTTATCGCAGCTCAATTTACAATCACCAAACTGTGGAATCAGCCTAAATGCCCACCAACCCAGGAATGGATTAACAAGCTGTGGTATGTGTACACCGTGGAATACTATTCAGCCATTAAAAAAGATGGAGACTATACATCTTTTGTACTAACTTGGATGGAAGTGGAACACATTCTTCTTAGTAAAGCATCACAAGAATGGAGAAGCAAAAATCCAATGTACTCAATTTTAATATGAAGACAACTGATGACCCAGTACCCGGTGGGGGGGTAGGAGAATGGGGGAGCAGAGAGAGGGAATGAGAGAGGGGCTGGGGAGTCACAGTGTTTGGCCCACCTCTTGGGGGAGGAATATATTTATAAGAGGGACTTTGCCTGACAAATGCAATTAGTGTAACTTGGTTCTTTCTACCCTCAATGAATCCCCAACAAGAAAACATAAATAAAAAACAATATACGACTCCTAAATATTTCTATATCAAGCAACAAAATTACATACAGTCAGTATGATGTAGGAGTCCCAGATTCATCCTTGACTGTGACTATCCTATGTGTCAACTCTGGGCAAGTAGCCAGGCTTACAAAGCCAAGCTTTTCCTCCCTTTAGAAAATCCTGCAAAGTTGAATGGTGGTTGCATCTAGCCAGATATTAATGTTCCCTTCTGAAAAGAGGGCTGCTATTCTGGTTCTGCCCACTGTGGTTGCTAAACTTTTCACACCAATGGCTAGACACAGAAGCTCATTGAGTCAGATGTCTAGCTGAAGGGCTGCTGGACATTGCGATGATATTAATAGTTAATATCTATTGAAATCCTTCCACATATGGCATTATGCTGAGCACTATGCTTTCACAGTCCTAAGCAGAAAAGTTAAATAACTCAAGGTCACACATCCAGCAAGTAGCAGAGAAGGCTTTCCAACCAGATGTCATGACCACAGAGGCAGCTCTCTTAAGATGCATTCAAGGCTGGCCTGAGTCTGTGTTTGATTTACAACACAGGTAAGCAGAATTATGCAACCAACCACAGAAATGCCATGCTGGACTTATGTCAGATTTGATGCCTCCCTTAGCTAAGGCGGTGGCCTCTGCTAAGGCAGGTCTGGGTTCTCCTTGCTCTGGTTTGCTTGTGAGATCTGCTGGTGGTCTTAGGAGAGTCCCTGCTCCCTCCTCTCATGCTCTGTCTCTGGGTCACATCACTTCCATGCATCAAGGCTCTTAACATCCTTTGAAGAAATATGTCAGTCTTTATATCTGCCAATTTTCAAAGTCCGTTTGTCGTAAGTCTTGAGTGCTGATCAGAGAATTGCTTCACTTGTGAGTCTGGAAATGTTTCCCTGTGGGAGGGTGCTGCAGTGGCCTGCCTGCCTCTAATCAAAAAGTACTGGCTACTTCTGTGAGCCAAATTCTCTATCAACAGCAGCTAAAGAAAGGTAATTTCAGACACTCTTCGAGAGAAAAAGCCTCTTTTGATTAAGGCTTGTATTTTTTTTTTTTAAACCCCTCATGAAGCATTTCCACTGCCTGAATGTGGTAATGGCCGTCAAGGATGGCTGCCAGTGAACCACACAGCACATCTGGGCTGGGCTGGTGACTGAATTCAACTAGTAGAATACCAGAGCCTTAAGAAGATCTGGCAACTTCTTTTATGCTTTTAGGGCCCCTGAGCTGCCATGTAAGAAGTCCAGCGCCCCCGCCAGAGAGACCACCAGAGCAGCTGGTGGAGGGGGCAGAGGAGCAGACCCTACAGGGGACCCAAAGCCCCAAGTGAGCTGTCCCAGCCGTCCCTGAGCCATCTAGTGTCCAAGCTGAGTCAGCGCACCCCTGAGTGGGGAATCACCTGGGCTGACCTCACGCTGAACAGAAACATCCATTTCTGCTGTCCCAGGAATGTGAGTAATAGGAACATAATAGATGGGTTGTTGGGTGGTTTTTTCTGTTTTGTTTTGTTTTTTTCCAGCTAACAAAGAGAACTTTTATTTAGGAAGAACAAAGGGAAAGTTTTCAAAGAAAGTTGGGAGTGAGTCCCTTTCATGAAGGACGGAAGGTGAGAGAGACCCATAGTTGTTTTAAGCCCCTGAGCTTTGGGGTAATTTCTTATGGCATTCCCAGAAACCCTGAGTAACATTATATGATGTCAGTAATTGCATCTTAATTCAAAAGGCTGACTGTTCAACCACTTGGCTCTTTGGTTTGGGGCTTAACAAGTACAGACACGTTTTCCCAACTTCCCCAACCCAGCCACCACCCTGGTGAAATCAGGAAAGCATATGGCTCTTGATAGTTACCTACATTGTAATTACAGATGTATGCAATGACTTGAATTAATCTCTGTGAAACTGGAAGCTCCTTGAGGACAAGGAGCCAAGGGTGATATTTGCTGCTGAATCCTCCATTTAGCACATAGTTGAGTATAGTGGACATTAAAAGTATATATTTTGAGAGAATAAATGAATTGATTCAAAGCTCAGATTGGTGTGAAGTTCAGAATAACAGGTTGAGAAATCATTCATTTGCTAGGCTGAGAAGTTTGAACTTGATCCTATGGTGAGCAAATGAACAGATGAACAATGTGGCTTAAATTTAACCATTTGCCACGGTTAATTCACAAACTCAATGCAACTGCACAACCCATGCTGTTGTTTCGAGTACCCCAGGAATTAGTTGTGTGGCGCATTGCCAGGTGGAATCCTGTCTTTCCCTCCTTACACATGTCTACCATTCCTGGAAATACCAGAAGTTAAGAAAATGGGGACTCAGGCTATTTATCTTTAAATAAACCAATTGCCCATTCTTACATATAAAAACGTTTTTAAAAAATGAATTTGTTTCCCTTGTTAAACTTGAGATGTTTCATTATCTATGCCAATGGTATCAATGCCTCATTTTTCATGAGGTCAGTATATTCAAAGATTTGGGTGAACAAAAATAAGAAAATATGTTGTGCTAT
The DNA here is from genome assembly GCA_963574355.1 of Loris lydekkerianus. Taxonomy (NCBI): domain Eukaryota; kingdom Metazoa; phylum Chordata; class Mammalia; order Primates; family Lorisidae; genus Loris; species Loris lydekkerianus. The sequence continues at coordinate 23,863 of CAUYPK010135579.1, forward strand.
GCCTCCAGTGTTAAATGTGTAATTATATGTAGATGCTGAGAACTGCTGGGTAACTTATGAGACATCCAACTCATGAAGCAGCCACACGTGAGCCCTGGAGACACTGTGGCCCCTGAATCATCTCTACATGTTCACCTTGCTTTGGGGACTCCACTGGACACATAATGGTCCTCACTGTCCTGGTCTATCTGCTCTCTTCTGACCCTTTCTCCTTGTATGTAATGTGGAGCCCTCTCTGGCCAATGATCAGGATCTGAGCAGTGTTCCCACTCCAGGCCCTAAGTCAATAGCACCAAAACAAATTGTGTCTAAACAGCTATCTCCCCAGTCTTCCCAACGTCCCCAATGATGTGGACAGAGGCTTCAAAGCCAGCTCTCCTCTGGGCACCGTGGGGACTCCTTTGCCTGGGGACTTGCTGGTGGCCTTTGGATCTCCCTGGTTGTCAGGGTGGTCATCACCATCATTCCTGCTCACCTGTTCTTGGCACATTAATTACTTTTTCCTGAACTAGATGGCTTACACAATGTCTTATGTCCACCCCTTCCCACTTACAGCCAGAGAGAAGCACTTAGCTATACTTTGTAGACCGTGCACGGTAGAAGCAGCAGGGGACCGCACAGGTCTACAGAGAAAGGCATTCCCTTTATATACAGACCCGTACATACTAGCAGACCCAAAGGACAAATAAAACCCTAGACTAGACAGGGAGCCTCCTCTGCTGAACAGAGGCTGCCTTTCTGCCTCCGCCAGAGCAGTGTCAGACACTGGCTACTTAAATGCCTGTTTTCAACCCTTGATTCCTTTCCAGCTAATGCTTGCCAATGAGAATTGTGGGGAGGAAGATGCATTTGTGTAGGGACTGCTTCCTGCTCTAACAGAAAGAGCTGTCAGAGAAATCACTCTAACAGAAAGGCACGGTGAGCTCCATGGCCTAGCACATTCCCGTCAGCAGAGGGTGGGAACAGTCTGCTCCACACAGTGACGCAGGAACCCAGGCTCCCAGAGGCTCTGTCCTCTTCTACGCTAACTTCCCAGGTAACCCTGCATATTCACATCTTGCTAGTGGAGGGTTTAGGATGGCACATGGGAGAGGTTTTGTGGATCAGCCCTAAAACAGCACATATCACTTCTCCCTGTAGTCCATTACCCAGGCCTTCGTCACAGGGCTAAGTATAATTACAGAGAAGTTGCAGGATGTCCTGAGCCCAAGAGGCAGGGGGTATGTGCTCAATGAACAGCTACTCTCTGTCCCACAAGAGAATGAGACCTGCATTAATTTTGCTGGCTATCATTATCTTTCCTTTAATTATTGTTTTTTCCCTCTTCATTTTTTCCAGTTGGGAACAGAGCCACTTCCTTTTGTCACTTGGGTCTTATTTGCCACCAGGTAGCTCTCCAATGACCTCACTGCCAATTCAGCCAAACCACTTTTCTTTTTGGGACAATTTTGAACCACAGTGGTGATAACACACAAACATGGGCAAGGCATTCTAATGGCACCTTGGGTGATGTAGTTATCTCCACAGTCTGCTAAGGGCTCGTTTAAATCAGGTTCCCCAGGCTACAGGGAAAACCTCCAGTAAAAACTGTAGAGATGGGGGATTCTGAGACGCTGATTAAGACTCTGGAGCAATAGGGGGGATATATCCTGCCCCCTTAGGATCCAGGGAAGGTGAATTTGGAAGACAGGACACTCACCTGCAGGTGGGGGAGCCTGGGCTATAATCTGCAGAATGGGGGTGGGGGGGGTGATGCAGGAGAAAACACATGCTCTGAACAGCTGCCAAATCAGCCCAGGGGACTTCATGCCCTAACTGAGAACCCTAACCTCAGGCATCTTAACCTCATCTCTGTGCAGAGCTGCCCGCCGTGCAAGGCCCTTCATGTCTAGTGTATTACTCACTTTGCTCAACAACATGAGACAGACATTATGTTTCTGCCTCCTCTCCAGCGCTCCTCTCCTTGCTACCACGGCTCTAATTCAGGCTCTCATCAGCTCTCAGTGGACCATTAGACCTCCTAACAGGTCTCTCTGCTCCAAACTGCCTGCCTCTAATCCATTCTCTACACTACAGCAAGAGTAATCTCTCCCACCAAGCAGGTGGTCCCCCCTCCCCCTCTGAACCCCCTTCACTAGCTCCCCTCCCACTTAGGATAAAATCCATATCCTTGGCGTTGCCTACCTGATGTGGCTCCTGCCTGCCTCTCCAGGTTTATTTCTTTCCCCTGCTCGTGCTGTGCCCCAGTGACACTGAATGGCTGATGGTGTCGACCGATCTTGAGAAATCGCTCACCTTTGCATCTTGCTTTTGCTCACCCCTCTCTCACAGGGTCACATGCCCTCCCTTTGGTTGGCTAAGTCCTCTTTAACTCGTAAGAGTCAGCCCTCTGCTGAGAGAGCTTTCCCAATAACACACTCACTCACACGCCCACACATGCACCTGCAGTGCTGATGTCCACACTGCACTGTGCAGACCCCTCTCGCTGTACTTGTCACTGTGCACATGGTGCCTGTCCTCTCAGTAAGCTGTCAGCTCTCTTAGGAAAGGCTGACCACTCATTCATCTTGATTTCCAGTCCCCTGTATTGCACATGGCACCTAGTAGATACTCAATAAATGGTTATTGTGAAGCATTATTTCAACAAGCCTGAATTTTCAACTTGGAAGATGACTGCTCATAGGGGTTAGGGATTTATTCAGGATATAAAGTAATAAATAGGAGAAATGACATGCTGAGCGAGGTCTTTCTGACTCCCCCAAGCCCTCTGAACAGCTGCCAAGTCAGCCCAGGGGACAGATCTCATGTTGTTGAGAAAGATCTAGATCTTTCTGACTCCCCCAATACTCCCCCTACACCGCATTCCCTTCAGATGGACAACGTGTAATTCTGTGAGCTGAAAAAAATTGAGCTGAAAAATTTGAGCTGAAAAATTTTTTCTTGAGAAAAAATTTGTTTTGTTTTTGCTTCTTTTGAATCTCAGATCCTTTTCAGTTTTTTCTTTTTTTCACCAGAAAAATGCACACACATACACAGCAAATTTTGTGTGCAATATCAGAGTATATTGGTCAGGATAGGATAGCTGTTGCTGCAGTAACACATAAACCACAAGATCTCAATGTCAGGCACAACAGATGTTCAATTCTCACTCACATAAAGCCCCTCCACCTGTCACTTGGGGTAGAGACTCCTTCCACCAAAGATGTTGTTGTCTCAACACATGCTCCCAAATCAACACGACAGAGGGGAGAGAAACAGAGGTGGCACACTGGCTCTTTACCACCTCAGTGGGAAATTGGGGCATGTCTCTGCTAAATTGCAAAATGTCCACAAATCCCTTCCAACTCCAATGCATACCCTTTTGCTCTGTGACTATTGGTCCTCCCATCAAGAAAAATAAGCTATTTCTTCACCTCTTGAATATGTGCTTGGCCTCCCTTTGGCCAATGGGACATCAAGAAACATAATGTAAGCAGAAGCTTGGAGACCACTTATTATGCATTGAAGCTTGCCTCTTTTACCTGTTACCTGTTTTGTAAAACCATAAATTCACGATGAGGTCAACCCTGAGTTAATCTATTTGGAGACATGTGGCATAGACTCCTCATTGCCTCAGCCAACAGCCAGCCCAGCAGACAGAAGGGACCATCACGCAGGTGAGTAAGGCCTTGCTGGATCATCCAGGCCCTGGCTCACCTGCTGCCCACTGACCACACCCAGGCAGGACAGGCAGACCCACCCAGCTTAGCCTAGACCTGTTTGACGAACCAAAGGATTATGAGCTGATAAATAGTTATTGTTTTAAATGACTGCATCTTGGGATATCTACTATGCAGCAAAAGCTAATAGCTAATACAAAAATAGGTTCCAGGAGTGGAGTCTTGCTGTAACCAAAAGCTGAAATGTGACATTGGCTATGAAACTGGGAGGAAAATCTGTTATCAAATATTGGAAAAACAGAAACTGTTGGTGATCCGTAGACCTAAAGTTAGGAGCTCCTACATATGGTTTAAAGACCTAGAGACAGCTGTAGTAATACGAAATCAATATATAAACAACTACACACCTGCACAAAAGAAAAAAACACAAGTATAGTCTAGCAGGGAGGAGGGGAGAAAGAGAGAGGAGAGAGGAGAGTGGGGAAGGACCATTGGCGGGATCTCACCCAGTGTGCCCAAGGTGAGGGTGTTCAGCAGCCCCCTGGGTGAAGGGCTCAGCTACAACTTGAATTTACCTTAAAAATGAAAACAATGTAACCTAAATATTTGTACCCTCATGTTAATCTGAAATTAAAAAAACCCCATAAAGACAGAGACATAGGATCAGTTTATAAATATCTCCCATGGTCACAGATGAGATTTAAAACCTTTCCTATGAGCAGCTGCACCAGACGGGTGATGAGCTATGACTCCATCTGGGCTGGCACTTCCTAGGGGCAGGGGGAAGCTTCAGAATTAGAAAAAGCAGAGTTGGGTAGTCAGGCAAAGAACTTGTACATAGTCACAGATCTGCTACTGACCAGCTACAGGATCACCTCATCCCATCTTCCCTCTCATTTGGAAGATGATACAGAGCTTGTTGGCTTACTGTCAAGACCAAAAAAGATGATGAATGGGAAAACTGTTAAATTACTAAGCACTGCCCATGAAAAACATGTGTATTGCTCTTACTGCAGTCTGAGGTCGCCACATCCCTGGCCTGACCTTGGAGGAGCAGCTCCTGAAGCACCATGAAGTTGGAATTTCAGGAGCCCACTGGGGCCTGGAACCAAAGAACGCTAACTATCTATCAGTCTATCAGGAAGGCATTCTTGAGCGAGTGACATTAGTATCAGTGTTTTCAATCTCACGGCACACTTGAACCTATAGTTAAACTTCCTCAGCACACTTAAATTATGTTGATCAAAAAAAAAGACTAGGCCGGCACAGTGGCTCACACCTGCAATCCTAGCACTCTGGGAGGCCGAGGCAGGTGGATTGCTTGAGCTCAGGAGATCCAGACCAGCCTGAGCAAGAGCAAGACCTCATCTCTACTAAACATAGAAAAACCAGTGGGGGTCGTGGCGGGTGCCTGTAGTTTCAGTTACTGGGGAGGTTGAGGCAAGAAGATCGCTAGAACCCAGGAGTTTTAGGTTGCGGTGAGATATTATGCCAGGGCACTCTATCCAGAAAAAAGGAGTAAGACTCTGTCTCAAAAAATAAAAAAGAAAAAAACAATATACTTACTGTGCCTTGAACTTCTTTCAAAAATAATTTAATTAATTATCTTTAAAGTTTTTCACGGCTCATCTAAGATCCTCTCAGGGCACACCACGGTTTGTTTAAAACCTAAATAAAGAGTTGTGTTTAACCAAGTGGTGCATACCCTGGGCAGAGGGAACAGCACGCTCGCATATCTGCTGGGGGGCACATGGTTCATCCCCACCACTGGTGGGGGGAACACGCGGGTCCCTCCGTGAGTGCATCAGCTTGAGGCCTAAGAGGGGACCTTACCTAGTAAGGACTTGACTTCTAAATACAGGCAGACATGAGAGAAGTCACAGATGTTTGATGAAATGCAATTTTCTGCTTGTTTACAAATAATTAACTACCACAATCAATTGTGTCAAAGTTCAGGTCACTGCTTCCTTTGGGACAGTGATGAGATGATGCCTCGTGCTTGGGCTAATGACACCTGGAATGCACATGGGAAGGTGTGACAGCAGAGCTTGTGTCCTATGTTTTGGACACAATTAACATGAGGACACTGCTGTCCTCTCTGTTTTCCATTATGTCCCAGCCCAGCTGCTATGGAGACATGGCAGGGTCGGGAGAATTCCAGCAGTGTCAGGATAGAGGTCAAGGGTGCAGTGTTTTACACACTGAAACCCCAAACAACCATATGCAGTGGGTATTAGTAACTTATTACCCCCCATTTTACAGATGAGAAAACAGAGTCCGGAGAAATGACGTTGCTTATTTAAGGAAATCAAGTCCAGTCTGCATCCGCTCTGCCAGCCCCACCTCAGGTATTACCTGCCTCCACTGGCCCCCGCCCTGAGGTTCCTCCCCACCCCTGCGGTGTGGACCACAGCAGTGCCAGCGTCTATGTGGACTCAGCCCTTCCTGGCTTTATAAGCATCAAGTTAGTGCTGCTGGGACTTCGATGTTGATTTGGGGGAGTCAGTGACGGTCTTCAGGAAGGTGGGTGCCAGAGTCTCTATCACATATATGTTGCCTTTCTGCTGCCAAAGTGCTTCTCTCTTGCTACAGCCCTGTATTCCTTGCTACAGGTAGAGGGGATACCATCTAGGGGGGTACCATCTAGGGGATCGAGGTTAACACCCTGTGTCTAAGCTGGAACTGAAAATAAAGATGACTATCACATGTGGTCACCAGCGATCCAGAAAGCATTTCTAGAGGTTTCCAGCTAAATGTTTGCCTGGATCATGCCATGTCAAGAGCACGTTAGTGTGGTATTTTTATTTAATCCAGTTTAACATTAAGGGGTGTTCACAGGCTAATCTGAGAACTGTCCAGAATGATAAAAGATGAAGATGGAAGTGTCCCAATGGACTCACAGAAAACAAGTGACTCTCCATACATGAGTGATGCCTGCCTTGGCTGTGGTCAGCCCTATGGGAAAGACAGTAGGTGTCCCCTGACCTTGAATGTGGGAGAGGTGACAAGGCAATGCTGGAGATGAATGTTCCATCTACCTGTACTACCCGCCTACCCACTTCCCTTCCCAGAAAAGTCAGGGAAGCTATTTCCTCCTACATAGAATGAAATTCTACATAAATTATAAAACAACAACACATATTTGGACAATTATCTTCTTGTAGTTATTTTCATAAATACCTACCTGGGCAGGATTTTCACATGTAGCCTCTCATCTGACTCTCCCAAGTCCACGTGATAGGTGGGCATTGTTCCCAGTGTCACATGTGAGGAAACCGAGACAGCCAGAAAAAATATGACCTGCCTGGCAGGGCATGGTGGCTCACGCCTGTAATCCCAGCACTCCAGGAGGCCGAGGTGGGAGGATCACTTGAGCTCAGGAGTCTGAGACCAGCCTGAGCCAAAGCAAGCCACCGTCTCTGCTAAAAATAGAAAAACTGAAGGCAAAAGGATCTCCTGAGCTCAGGAGTTTGAGGTTGCTCGGAGCTATGATGATGCCGCGGCACTCTTACTCAGGGCGACAGAGTGAGACTCTGTCTCAAAAACAAAACAAAAAAAATATGGGCTGACTTATGGAGAGGATGCACCGTATTTGCCAGGCAATGCTCAAAGTATTCTGAATATTGATATTTGTTTAAATGTCACAAAACCCCAGTGAGGTAGGTACTATTATTATTCCTTTTTTATAGGTGGGAAACTTAGGCCCAGCGATGGTTAGTGATTTACTCTGGGTCACAGAGCCGGCGGATCATACAGAAGGAACTGGAACTCAGATCCATGGTCTGTAGAGCCCTGCAGCCTCTTGCCAATGTGCTCCAAATCACACAGCCAAGAGAGAGGCAAAAACAAAATTCAAACCTTGGCCCGCCTGGCTCCAAATCCTGCGTTCTACTTTGGAATAGCTCACCTGTCTGAGTGCTCAACGGAGGCCTGTGCTGAGCACTTCCCTACTTTAACTTACTTAATTCTCAACATTTTGCAGGTGAGGAAAGTGAGACACAGGAGTAACTAGTCTGTGGCCCCAACGCTGGTAAGTGGCAGAGAAGGACCTTGAATCTGAGCAGCCTGCAGCTACAGCCCTCAGTCCTTCCTGTCTCACTACCAGCCGACTGTCCTCTCAGCGGCTCACCCTGAAGTCTGTCATAGTGGAATAAAACCACGCAGCTGCGGGCTTTTCCATCCTTCTCGTCAGTTTCCAAAGTCACAGTTCAATTTTTGGTCTGTGCAAAGTCTAAGAGTTTCCAGTCATGGGTGGAATTCTGTTTACTTTGCTGAGTTGTTTGCTGTTGGGGACACAAGCTGACGGTGGCCCATCCTGTGTAGGCTTGTCATGAATCTAGGAGGCTCGACATTGAAAAAAATGAAGAAATTCAGGACGTGGGCTTGGAGGGGGCCGACGGAGCTGTTCCTTCTTCTCTGTACCGCCCTGGGCTGTCTCAGTTTGCCTGGCTGCAGGTAAGTGACGGTTACAGATGATTCCCCGATCAGTGACGTGATAGGAAATATAAAACCACATAGTGCTGACCATCTCTTTGTCACATGCATCTCTTAAAGCTATTTGCATGCGTCTGATACACTAACACCTGCAACTCTCTCCAAATTATTGTGGGACCACGTGGTTGACTTCAACAGAAGTCCCTGTAAGAAACTGACATGTTTAAAAGTGTCTTTTCATGCTGAGAAGAATAGAATATTTGCTCTGTATTCTGAACAAAGCTACGGTGTGATTATTTATCCAAAAGAGAGTTTGCTATGTATGCGGGGAGAAACAGCCAATGCACATGAGTGATTTTAATAAACGGGGGCGACCCTCTCTGTCTGCCCATCTGCTCAAAATCTCTGGGCTCTCAGATTCTCTCCCCTTCTCTCTCTTTCCAGATGTCTCCAGAAGTTAAATACTAGCTGATTTACTTGATCACTTTTAGTCTCCGTTAATAGGGTGCAACATAAGCTAAAGAAAAGATCTTAGTGAGAGTCAGAACTTAGGTTCTAGGGAAAGAAGAGCCAGGAATTTGGAAATTGGGGGCCCTCCTGGTGTGTGAGAAGCCCCAACCATAATGTGGAAGTGCTCCCAGGCCTCCTGTGAGCATCCTGTGGGAAAGGAGACTTTGTTTAATTAAATTAATTAATTTATTTTTTTGACAGAGCCTCACGCTGTGACCCTGGGTAGAGTGCTGTGGCATCACAGCTCACAGCAACCTCCAACTCCCGGGCTCAAGCAATTCTCCTGCCTCTGCCTCCCCAGTAGCTGGGACCACAGGCACCGCCACAACGCCCGGCTATTTTTTGCTTGTAGTTGTCATTGTTGTTCGGCGGCCCGGGCTGGACTCAAACCCGCCAGCTCAGGTGTATGTGGCTGGCGCCTTAGCTGCTTGAGCCACAGGTGCTGGGACGGAAAGGAGACTTTTAATGTCATTTCTTTTATTTAATAAAAAAATGCTATCTGAGCACAACCTCTCGTGTAGTGGACACACCCTCTATTTCCAGCCATGCCTTCCACTCAGCCCCTATGGGTCATCACCCCAAGAACAGGACTGGGACTATTCACTCCCCATTGGGCACTCAATAAATAACAGCTATTGGGATTAGTAAGCATCTCAGTTTAGCCCAGAGAATAACTAAGCTGCTAGGGCCTTTCCTGTGTACCATGTGTATACAGAGAAGCATTAGTATCCCAGGAGATGTGTCTGGAGTAGAGGGGACAGGAGCCGCAGCTCCCTATGTGTATCCTCGTGCCTCTGTGCAAAGCCCCTCGTCAGGCTGTTAGGACATGGAGACCAACAGACACCAAGAGCTCCGGGTCCCAGGTGAGCTCACGCCGTGGGCTCTGTTGCAGGAGATGGTGCCGGGCGATCAGGAAGCTCAGAGAGGGTGATCAGATCTACAGGGCTCAGGGCGGGGAAGGGCTTTTAGAAGACCCGTGCTCAGGCGGAATCTTTATAGATGAGCAGATACTTACTGAGCGGCTCAGAGGGTGAGGGGTGTGCCCAGCAGAGGGAGCAACGCAGGGGGAGGCCTGGGAGTGTGAGAGCGCTGGCGTGATTTTGCAGCTTCCGTGCATTTCGCGGGACTGTGAGCACAGGCCACAGTGGACAGTTAGAAGGAATGAGGTTGAGAAGAAAGGAGCAGGGGTCAGGGCACAGGCAGGGCCTGTGGGGGCCCCTGGTGTACCAGCGAAGGAACTCAGATATGTCCTTTGGGTAACTGGGAACCACTGAAGGACCTAAAGTAAAGAGGAGACACGATCGCTTTACACACTAGAACATTCACTCTGCGGGAGGCAGCGGGCAGGCAAGTGGCTGAGTGGAGAGAGGGCTGGAAACTTTGTTTAATCCTCACGGCAACATCTCCAGGGGGGCCTTCCTCTTATCCTCTCTACACAGAACAGCAACCTGCTCGTTAGAGAGAAACAACGATCCTCTCACATTTAGTGGCTCTAACCCGGACGTCTGCCTGTGGTTACCGTGAGGCAGCTGTGAGCACGGCAGGTGTTAGGACTCCATCCACGAACAAGAACAGTCTTTAGTTCTGGGGTAGACAATGCGGAAACTGCATTCACATTACCTAACAGAGATTTGGGGGCTTTTTTCATTTGCTGTTATAATCACTTCAGATGACGTCATCATAGCATTGCCACAGACCAGTGGTATATGGATTGCCACTCTGTGCCAGGGACTTCGAAACATTAGCTTTACTCCTCACAGCTACTTGAGGTAAGGGCTGTTGTTTAGTTTCACAGAGAGAGATCAGAGAAATGATAGACCCGTCCCACTGTCCCCGCTCCATCCACAGCAGACTCTGGACGCAGATTCCGCTTTGCTCGGGCTCCAGAGTCCCTGGCACGTTCCTTTTCTCTTTCTGCCTCTCACTGACGCTTGATCAGGCTTGCAGGCGTCTGTGCCATTTCTCTATCTCCGGGACACACATGTGTTGCCTTGAGATGTTGCTTTAAATTTCATGTCTACCACAGCAAACGGCAGCGGGAAGAGAAATTGGGAACCTGCCACCAGAAGCTGCCCCTTCTAGCGAAGAAAAAAGATGCTGCTTGCAAGGGGGATGCGGCTGCCTAGACAAATTGTGTGTGACAAGAAAGTTGTTGTGTCAGGGCATTTCTACCGAAAGCCAAAATATATTGATGCACCCCATCTATATGAGCTGATGGCTCGCAATTTACTGCTGACCTAATCCTGCTGTACAGCATGGATCCATCTTTATTTTGATCAGAGACGCCTATTAGGATGGGAGCGGGAGACCCAGGCCCAGTGAAATATGTCCTAATGCCGGCTACAGCATTCCCTGCACCCCAAGGAAAGGCCTCACCTTGCCGGCCCTTAAGTGGAGAGAACACACTTTTCAGAACTTGAGAAAGGGCCTTTTCTGTAGCGTTATTTGCAGTTGTGAAGCATTGAGAAAATGTAAATGTCCATTGAGGAGAAAAAGAATAAATTAAAGCCAAGCTATGCCCTGCGGTAGAACATCCAGATGAAAGAAATGAACGAGATCTTTATCAATCAGCAGGTCTAGGCCTCAGAGAGGCGTGTTGATGGACAGAAGCAAGTTGTGAAATAAAATGTACAGCATGAGGAAAACACATACAAGCAATCCGACATATAGTTTTTATATGTCAAAATATTTAAAAGAGGCCAGGCCTGGTGGCTCATGCCTCACTCTGGGAGGCTGAGGCAGTGGATTGTTTGAGCTCTGGAGTTCGAGACCAGCCTAAGCAAAAGGGAGACCCTGTCTCTACTAAATATAGAAAAACTAGCTAGCCATTATGGTGGATACCCATAGTCCCAGAAACTTGGGAGTCTGAGGCAGGATGATCTCTTGATCCCAGGAGTTTGAGGATGCTGTGAATGATAATGCCATGGCACTCTACCCAGGGTGACAGAGATTCTGTCCCTCCCACTAAAAAAGATACTTAAAAGAGGACGGTGCCCGGATACTTACAAAGATACTTAAAAGAGAGCAGTGACTCAAGTAGTAGGGTACAGGTGGTGGGTCCAAACCCAGCCCCAGCAAAAAACTGTGAAAAAAAAAAAAAAAAAAAAAAAGATACTTAAAAGAGACTGGAAAGGTCCACACCAAATTTATAGCAACAGGTGTCTTTGAAGCTGGGGCATGGGGGTGGGGCATAGAACATATATAGTATAGTATCAAACTACAGGGATTTTCTTATTTTTATTTTTTAAAAAAGGCTTGAAGCAAGTGTCCAGAATGTTAACGAGTGCCGATCTAGGTGGGAATACATAGGCATTTGTTATTTTATTTTTTGTACTTCTTTAGGCATATTTATTTTTCCAGTGTTAAAAGCAGACAGAGGATTTTGGGCTTGGCACCTGTAGTACAGTGGTTATGGCACTGGCCACATACGCCGAGGCTGGTGGGTTCGAACCTAGCCCGGGCAAGCTAAAAAAAACAACCATGACAACTGCAACACAAAATGGCCAGGTGTTGTGGTGTGCACCTGTGGTCCCAGCTACTTGGGGGGCTGAGGCAGGAGAATCACTTAAGCCCAAGAGTTGTAGGTTTCTGTGAGCTGTGACACTACGGCACTCTACCCAGGGCGACACAATGAGACTGTCTCAAAAAAAAAAAAAGCATTCAGAGGATTTTGAATGATGGGAGTTACATCAGTTGGTCAAAATGTCCATTGGATTTGTTTGTACAGCAATTCATAGAAGTGAAAGAAAAATGTAACCCTATGCCAGGCCTGGGTGAGACCTGGGCTTTAGGTGGCTCCTGGTCACTCCCAGGAACTAACAATGCTATTAAATGGGACCCTTCCTTTCTGATTTGCATCTCGTAGTACTAATAAACCACACCCTCTCATCTGATGTCATTTATAAACACAATATTCAGCTGATTACTTCATGATATCGCCAGCTCCATAATGAAAACTGGGTACAAAAATGTGAGATCTGGTGGTTAAAACAACTTTTTGCCAAGTTCCTTCTGTACATGGTCATGTTGCCCATTAACAGGCTTTCAAATCTCAGAGAGCAAAGTCATTGTGACTCCTAAGAGCTAGTGTGCACATTACTCATCTGCTCAGCCACTGCCATGACTCTGAAGTTAGCTTGTTAGTTGCTAAAAACACAATGCAATCATTTTGTAGTTGAAATAGGAAAGGAGTACCCTGCAGAGCTGTCAAATACATACTTAGGAGAAGCCGACTCACAGACCATATTGTTTTGTCAAACCTGGGCAAATTAGTAGTTAAGAACACATTCTGAAGCCCCCTGTGGCAGGCAGCGTCCTACCTCCAGGAACAGTTTTAAAATATCCACCTGTGGTTTCCAGTAGAGTTGTGACCTTTTGTTAAAGACCAGCTTTACTAGGCAATTGATTTTTGCTTGTCTTGGAGGTGCTCAGGGACAGGAATTTCACCGTCGTTGATATTATCCTCTTTTTAGGACTTTTGCCAAGTGACAAAGTATTGTTAATGACCTTGTCTCGAGTGACGTCCTGTGTATTGGAGACAGTGAAAACTGTGTGATGTCCTTCTCTCTAATGACTCAATCTTGGATGCAGGGAAGGGAGAGGCCTTATGCAGAGACTGGAGCGGGGTGTTGGAGCCGAAGGCGGCCGGTTCCTTTGCAGGTGGCTTGGTGCAGTGGACAAGACACCCACTCCAGAATCAAACAGACTTCAGCTCAGATTTCAACACCGCTGCACACCAGCTGTGTGATGGTGAACACGGCACTGTCTTTGCGTGTCCGGGAGGCAATGCTCCCCAGCTGCCTTCTAGCATTGCCGGGAGGGTGGGGTGAGAGAGCACAGACCAACACCCAGCATAGCCTTGGAATGGCGTTAGGCTCAGCAAACCTCTTTTCCTCTTCTCATCTTATCTTCTTTTTTTTGCCTTGGAAACGAACACAAATTACAAAGGACCTTACGGTGTAGCACTTCTTTCCAGATGGAAAATAAAGCAAGAATCATGATCTACCCATCATGTCATTGATGGGGAAACTGGAGGCCCAGAGCGTGCTCATTCATTCACTCATGTCCCACTGTGTCCAGGAACTGAGCAGAAAGCACGGCCCATCTTCTGGATGTATTTCAGGTCTCACATGGCTTGACTGCTCTGTAGATGTATACAATCTGCTGTCTGCCCCTCCACCAGCAGTGCCAGGCTTCACCCCCTGTGCACCTCTCTAGATGTTCCGTACCCTGGACTTGGCATGATACCAGTCTCTCTTGGTCTTTTGGTGGTGCTGATACCCCCAGGGGCTTATCTTTGACTCACTTCTCTTCTTAAGAACCATCTCATTCTCTTCCATAGCTTTTCACAATCAGATCTGCATCTCTAGCATAAATCTTTCTTCTCGAGTTCTAAACGCAGGTAGGAACCATTTACTGAAAGGGTCTGTGTTGGTGCCCCTGGGTACCTGGGACTCAGCATGCCCCATGGGAAACTTAACATCGGCGATGCCTCCTTTTCTCCTGTGTTTCCCACCATTCATGCTCTCAAACTGGAAACTTGCATCCACTTACCTCCTTCCTCTCTCTAACAGCCCACTTTGCCATCTAATTACCCATCCCTTTTGATCCTTTCCACCTGAGAAACATATGTCTGCCTTCTCCATCCCCTCTCCCCAGCCACCGCTGTGGTTCAGGTTCACCCACTTCACTGGCTCTGCTGTGCCAGCCTCCTCCCCATTCCCCTGCTGCCAGAGCATCCTGAGCCCCACCCACCCACACACACCTGAGGCACAGCTCTAGACGTGGACCCACCTACTGGGTAAGGTCCCATCAAGCTAAGATGTGAGACATTCTCTCTCTTCTTACTCTGAGATGAATGTGACTTTCTGAAGGCACAAACTGCCTGATATTTGTCTGTCCCCCAGGAGCACAATGTAGAGTATGCTTTCATAGACTCTTCACACGAAATAATATCTTACAGATAATCTAGTTCAAATCTCTCATTTTCCAGAGGCTGAAACAGAGGCCCAGGGATGGGGAGCAAATTGCTTAAGATCATACATGTAGCTCTGGTCATATTCCCTGAATATCTACAGTGCTTTAGAGTTTATACCATCATTTTTAATCCTAGAAGTAGCCTTATGAAGTAGGTGTAATTATCCCCATTATATGGATGACAAAAGTAAAGCTCTTGCAGGTTAAAAAACCATTCCAGCTCCCAGCTGTTAACAGACTGTCTTCTGATCCAAGTTCAATACTCTTTTGACCACAGCTAGTCATAATGTCTGGCACTTACTGAGTGTTCAATAAATATTTGTTAAATGAGTTCACCTAGCCCTGCACAAGTGAGCAGATGCACGGTTACTGAATGAATTGATAGGTGGTTGAATGTATAATTAATTCCCTTCTGATACAGACTCTCTCTTCTATGATGGCTTTTTAGAAGTGAAAGGCTGCATTCCTTTGAGTCAAATGCAGTCAACAAGAGCTTTGCTAAGACCAGGCACATGCGGAGTGTGGACCTCGCCCCAATGCCTATTGATTGTGAACTTTCCAGCTGGTCCTCCTGGACAGCATGTGATCCCTGCCAGAAGAAGAGGGTAAGTACCAAGCCTGGAAGGGCTCTGAGCTTCTAGGAGCCCCGATCCTCTGCAACATCTGCTGAGGTGTTGCCAACAGTGGTTGACCCATAAGAGGCCCTTGATAGATGTTGGCTGATTTCATTCATGCAACCTTCCTCTCAATCAGATCCTTCCTTTGTTCCCCGGTGCTTTCCAAGCACATCTATCTTTGTTCACTCTCTCAGCTCCCTACTTGGACTCCCAGCCTTAAACCTGTTCTTTCCATCCGTCTTTCATGGTGCAACTAGGGAAGTACACATATCATGTCGTTAGTCCAAGATGTCTTTCCCCAGCTTGAAACCTTGGCCCTTAGGATCAAATGCAAATTCATGGCATTGGAGGGTCCCCAAGACCTAGCCCAGCCTACATCTCCATAGGAGATCCCCAGCCCAGCGCTCGGAACCCTTTCTCTTCTCTGGCCACTTTGCTCTCTCTGGGCCCATATGCTGGCCCTTTCTCAGGCCTTTTCCACTTCCTTCACTGCATGCCACCTACTCATAATTTGGAAGTCTGCTCAGGAGCCTTTCCTGACTCCTCCTCAGCCTCCCTTCCATTTATAAGACTACTATTTAGGGGCGTCAATGGTTCCCTATAATTCCTTTCTCCCAGCATTTATCACCGTGCAGCTTCACTTAATAATAAACTCGTAAAGACTTATTCTATTCTGTGTCTCCAACGTGTAGGTGAGTTTCTGGCACACAATGGGTATGTCGAAAATATTTGGTGCTTGATCTCATTCTACTTTCTGAGGTGTCTATTAGGAAGGGAGGATTTCTGTTATACTTTCTGGTAGGCTGACAGGTAAACAGAGAATCAGAGCCAGTAGGTCTGTGACTTCTTGGGTTCACCGAGCAGCAGGTGTGAACTTGAACTCAGGCCACTGGCTCTTTGTCTCGAGTCCTACTAATGAACGCACCCAGTCTCTGCTGTGCTTGTCCTTCAGCCTCCTTTGTCATAGAAGAGTTGACCCAGGGTCTGAGCCCTGAGGACAGCAGATGTGTCAGAGAAAAGATAATAGCTGCTGCTTCTCAGGTCCTTGGGAAACCAAACCAGCCATGGGCTGAGATTCTAAAGAGGCTGTAGAAGCCGGCTTGGGACAATTATGCAGTTAATTGGATCAATGAAGAGATCCAAGCAGGATCATTCAGTTCCCAAAGTAGGTTTTATTGCTGAAGTTATCAGCATTGATCCAATTATTTGGATAATTGCTTCATCTGCGCCAGAAACCAAGTCGACTCAGCGTGAGCCAGCCGGCCAGAGCTCCTCATTCTGAGTGTGCTGCAGGGCCACCGTGGGCTGCAACCAGACTTCTCAGCTCAACCTGGGAGATGTTTTGTCTCCATCTTTGCCACGCACCTTTGCCTTTGGAGCCCAGGGCTGGTCTTCTCCTGGTCTTCCTTTCAGGCCTTGTCCTTCCCTCACAGGCTTTGCCTTTCATCAAGAACGACCCTCTGGAAGTAAAGGAGCGATGGACAAAGGGTTATCTGCATTTCTTGTTTAGATTTCCAAAGCCACAAGTACAGATGCCATATGACTAATAATTTTCCTTGTTAATATTTCTACTATTCGAGTTTGCCCTTCTTTTATGCACCAAAATCTTCCCTGCAATTAACCTTTGGAACCCCCCACTCCCCAGTTTGATCAGTTCCTTCCTCTGAAGCAGTTTCTCCTTGCGCCCAGGATAAGACACTAAATCCACCTTCCCATGGGGCCAGGTGCCCTCTGCTTCTTTCTACGTCTTCCTCCAACTCTGCTCCCTCTCCCTCTTGCCCTCTCCTCTCCAGCCAGGATGGATTTCTTTTTGTTTTCTGGAACATGGCACACCCCCTCATTGTTGGTTGAATCATTTCCCTTACCCAGCTTGCTCTTTGCTGGTTGTGTGTGTGTCTGCCTGACATTTCCACTGCACCTTCAAGTGTCAGCCTAGTTGTCACTTCTTCCAGAAGTCTTTGACTGTCTCTTCAGTTTGCCTGGGGGATTTTCCCATGAGCGTAGGGAAACGCCGCATTTGCACTGTCTTGGCACCTGTTACGCTGCATTGTCACTGCCTGGGGCCCACCAGTACGTGTGACCTGCTTGAGGGCAGCTGGATAGCATGATCATAAGGAAAACTGAACAAGCAGGCAAAAGTAAGGCCTACTTTTTTCAACATTGAGTGGTTAAGTCAATAACTTTGGAATAAGTGAACAAGAAGGTAGAGCTATAGCAATATGACTACTAATCATCTTTAATAATAAAGAAGAAACACAAGCACACAGCATTGAGTGCCTACCATGTATCAGACAACATAATGAGATTGTAAAATTTAAACTCCAGTGCTGCCCATTTAGATCATTCATTACACCCATTTGAATCTTGTAAATTAAGATTCACAAAGGTTAAGTAACTCGCCCAACATCACATGACTGGAAAGTATCAGTCACTGTGGCTCCAGAGCTCATTTTGTTCACCATTTATAATATGCCCACGCCTTAAGGAAAAAATGAGAAGACTCAAATTGTCTCATTGGAGCAATTAAGCTGGGAGAACGTCTGTGGTTTTGTTATGGAACTAGCCATTTATAGTGAGTCCATTTACTAATTTTGACTCCAAGGCTCAAGGATTTCCTACATTCAGCAAATCTTGACTGATCACTGCAGATGCAGAGATCAAGGCAAGGTCCCCGCCCTTGGAGAGCTCACAGTGTAGTTGGGGACAGTCAGGATCCTTAAGTGTAGATACCTGGGGAAGTGCAAGAGGCCAGGCAGCATCTATCAGTGGAGCCTGGAGCCTGACTCCAGGCCCGTTTGCACTGAGCATCCATTAGGTCCCGAGACTCTGCCCCGTTCACCGTACTTCTCTCTGCTACAGTACAGACACGCCTACTTGCTCCGGCCCTCGCAGTTCCACGGAGACCCATGCGACTCCTCTGACAAGGAAGTGGAAGACTGCGTTACCAACAGACAGTGCAGGAGTCAAGTGAGATGTGAAGGCTTTGTGTGTGCACAGACAGGTATGAGTCAATGTAGGAGTGACAGGGGAAACTTGAAAATGAGATGGTGACACATGATGATGGCATGTGGGCCATGCCTGGTGCTCAAGGTCAGAGTCACGGGACAGGCCTGGAGGTGTCCTTGTGTCCAGATTACAGACATCCTTTTACATGCACTATTTCTTTTCTTTTCTTTTTTTTTTTTTTTTTTGCAGTTTTTTTCAAATCTGGGACTGGATTTGAACCTGCCACCTACAGCATATGGGGCTGCTGCCCTTCTTTGAGCCACAGGCACTGCCCTCCAAATACTATTTCATGACAATAACCCTATCAAGTCAGGTGTTGTTATTATTCCCATTTTCCAACTGAAGAAATTGAGATTTGGGGAGGTTACTTGCCCAAGATCAGAGAGCAGGTAAGTGGAAGGTTTTCAACTAGAAAATCCAGAATTCAGAGTGGATTAAAGATGGTGGCCAAGTAACAGCTTCCCTGTAACTGGGCACGGTGAGTCTGGGAAGAAAAGACTCCAGGCATCTCTGGCCGGTGGGATCTGCCTATGATCATCCCTTTGAGGATACAGGGAGCCAGCAAGGGACTTCTGGACCCCAGGAAGAGGACAAAAACAGTGGAAAACTGGCAAGTGGCTGCGTGTGTTCGATCGACCTAATCAC
>CAUYPK010135582.1:0-28308 GCA_963574355.1 Loris lydekkerianus
AAACCATGCCATTAATCGTAATAGGGGGAGTAATCGGTGGGTATTTTTTTTTTTTTTTTTTTTTTTTTTTTGTTTTGCTTAGCTAGCCTGGGTAGGGTTCAAAACCGCCTTCCCTGGTGCATGGGGCTGACACTCTAACCATTGAGGTATGGGCGCCCAGCATAAGTTGTAAAATTTTAAATACATTTGCAACTCAATACATACACATCCACACAAACCCCTCATAGAAAACTAGAAATGAAACATATAGTGCACATAAGTCACATGCATTAGTGCTTACCATCATTTGTCTTGGGTTTGCCCTTTCTAGGAAGTTTTGTAGAAATTCTCTTAAGTTCTGCCTTCTTAAATTAAAAATCAAAACTTAAATTCCCAGAATTTCTTGGAACTAGAATCAAGCCAGTGACCTAGGAATCACCAACATACACACACACACACACACACACACACACACACACACACACACAGAGCAATGATACAGGCATTGTGTACACATTCTTTTGTGCACATGTCTGAGTTTCTGTAGGTGTGTACTTACAAATAAAACTGTATTCATTTTAATCACATGTGTCTGCACATTTTTAAGTTTTTTCAGATAGAACCAAATGCTCCCATGATGAATTGTATCAATTTATAATTCCACTAGCAGTGTGTGAGAGCTCCATCTCCCTCCATTTTTGCTAATACTTTGTATTGTCACACTTTATTTTTGACATTTTGATAGGTCCAAAATGGTACCTAATTCACTTTATTTGCATTTTTCTGACAGCCAGAACATAGTATCATTGCTCTTTAAAAGCAGGATAACCCAGAAATAGCCCAAAGGTACATTAACAAGAGAATGGATAAATATATGAGTAAATAGCCATACAATGTAATCATCCACAGCAGTTAAAATCAATGAAGTAGAGTGAAATGAACTGAAAATGAAAAGCTTTTAATACACAGTTGAAAAATAAGTTGTAAAATAAGATGCATGCCATAATGCATTTTATACGAAAGTTTGACAACATGAAAAGTACTATTTGTTATTTATAAACATATGTAATATATACATTTTATGGTATAAATATATAAATGGCAAAAAGAAAGAACAAATTTATGGTTGTGACTATTTTTGTGAAAGGAGGGAGAGAGGGAAATGGGATCAGTGTAGGATACACAGGGGATTTCACCTGTGTATAATAAGTTATATTAATCACTTTAATATAATAAGAACTATGATGCATTCTTGAGATTTAAAAGAGTTGGGTCATAAGTACTTATTTTTATATATTATGTTTTACACAGTCACAACTAGGGGGAAAAGATTGATTATTTGCTCCATAAGTATCCCATGACCTTTGGCCAAAAGCAATCAGATTTTGACCTGACAATTTTGGAAATGCAATCAATTTCTTCCTTGCAAATTGAGCCCTTGTATACTCTCCAAGGATGATTGCCTCCAAATTGACAAATGAATTCTGTTGTTTTGTGAGGCATTTAAATCAAATCTTCCAGATAATAAGCCTAAGTCTGCCTCCCGGGAAAGGCACTTAATGTATTTTCTAGACAGGGCAGAGATGGCACTTAGCTCTTGGGTAAGCATTTGTGGCTTGGTGTTAGAACCTGAATGGCTTCAACTCTCCAAAATCACTCCTTGTGTTCAAGCAGGCTCCTAGCAGGAGCCCACAGGGCTTACTGAACTTTAGCAGGGTGTGGGGTGAAGGTACTTGACAACTGCATTACTGGGAAGGCTTTGTCAATTCCCCTTACACAGGCCACACCCCTTCATTTTAGCCATCCCCTCCTCTTTCTGCTATTTGCCTTCTTTCCATCAGTCTCTGTTTTGGAAAATCATAGTCCACATCCCTTGGTCAAATGTATATAGCCTTTAAAATAGTCTTATTGGCATTGTTTATGTGTCCTGCCTGTCTATGCCACATAAAAGTATCCCAGGAGATTCCTGGTCATGGACTCCTAGGAAAAGACCCCTGGACATGGATGCCTTTCTATATAGCTTATAGAATAAGAGGAAACTTAACAGCCTAAGAGGCTCTCAAAATAGGTAAATCTTCCCAACCATTTTGTGCCTCAGACTGCCAGTAAGGGAGGGCTTGAAGTGGATGTTGTCACTTTTTCTAGTACTAAGGAGAAAACAGGTACAATAATTTCAAGTCCACTGCCACCAGGAAATAAGTTCCTATGCTACTTTCTTCTTAGTTAACACATCTTTTTTCTTTACAATGTTTGGATACTTGGATAACTTGGTTTTAGTCAGCAGTTGTTAAACCAAAATATCTGTCACCTGAATCATCAAGAATTGTTACCATAATATATTCTATAGGTTCTTATTTCCCAGGTCTCCACTAGATTTTTCTTATTAAGTTAGCTGGTTAATTCTCTTACTGTATTGTCTACTTGCACCATTACCTGGTTGCCCACTGTATTCTCAAGGAAGTACTCTGCTGACAAGTGACAGCTGGCACTTGTTACCTAACAGGATCTAAGCAGTCAATGTATCCCTGGAGAGATGATGAAGTTCACAGTACCTAAAATTGGCATTTTAAGTTTCCTAATTGTTCTGTCTCTGACTGTCCTAACACTACTCTTCTTCGTCCCTTTTATTCTCATTAGTTTTCTTAGCACACTTCAGATAGGTATTGTTGAATACATAACCAGTGACCCTGGGCCCCTACAGCTCTGGAGTGCTCAAGGACTAGAAGTCACAACAGTGTCTAGGGCTGTAGGATTTTGAGAGCTAGAGAAGCCAAGTCAGGAGGGGATTTGGACCAGAAAAGCAGCCCAAGTCTTTCTCAGCTATGACCTTTCTCCCTTCCTTTCCAATCACTGACTGTGTGCACAGAATGCTATTCCTAAGCCAGTCTCCCACCCTCTCTGCGTCCTAATTCTGTGCAGCCTTTCTTTCTCCTTGCCACTCCCAAAATCTTTCCATACATCCAATCAGGAAAGAAAATGGTCTAAACTCTCCTAACAATAGATAATGAAATAAGGTTGTGTGGCCTCAGTTCACTCCAATTAGGATAGTATTCCTTGTTCCATTTCTCTCCTGGGAAATCACAGACACAGAATTGGTATAACTGCTAGGACCCATGCATTGTGTGGCCATTCAGCTCCATTTGTTGCAAATGGATACCACAAGCCTTTCATTCATAATGCCTATAAAATGCCCATGGCAGCCGGTTTCCAACGTATCTCTTATACCCTGCATTAAAATTCTTTCTTTCTCTGACTTGTTCCTTGGAAACATCCACCAACTGTTAAGCTTTCATCTCTGCTCAGTTCCCTGCTGTCATGGTTTCTTATTCTCATGAATGGAAAAGTCACAAAAACCAGTAGTTTGCAGCTTGGCGCCATCCATCACTGGCTCACCAGTCTTGCTACTAAACAGTGTCTTCTGTGGAAGGTTACTTTCACCCTTTATCTGCAGGGTTTGCTGCTAATGTTTCATATCATCTCAACAAACACATAGAGGAGACCTCTGGCAGGTTCTGTGCTTAGTGCTGGATATTTAGAGAGGTTCCTGACATGTTTTCTGCCTTTAAAGAGCTCTCACTCAAGTAGAGGGACACAGATACTGTTTTTCCCTCAAATTTAATTTGTTCCACCTCAATCATTTTTGCACTTAACAAATAATTGGGAGTTTACCATGTACCAAACACTGATTTAGGCATTAATGATACTGAGATGAACAAAACAGACATGCTTCACACCTTCATGGAGCTTTCTGTCAAATTAAGGACCTGTGTCTGTAAGGGCTAGTATTTGACCAAGGAATGCAGTAGGTGCATAAGGTTACAGGTGGTGCTGTTTCAGTGTTCAAACAAGCACACAATCCCTCCCCTCCCTTCCTGTGAACAAAAGACTGCCTCTATTTCCTTAGGAAAGTCTGTCTCTCTCTCTCTCTCTCTCTCGTTTTTTAGACACAGGGTATCACTCTTATCAGGCTGGTCTCAAACTCCTGAGCTCAAATAACTCACCCAGCTTGGCATTCCAGAGTGCTAGGATTACAGGTGTGAGCCGCTGCACCTGGCCTAGGGAAATAGTTTTGGACCTGGAAATCCCTGTTTGACTTTAAATGAGCCAAGAACTCCGCCAGGTCAAATTTTCATCTAGGTTTTAAAGAAGTCTGTAGTCTCAATGAAGCATAGGTTGTTGCTGCAACTAGTTGCTAAAAAGTCAGAGGACTGCCTGATGCTTTACCCAAAGTCATCCTTGACCCTGGATAAATTGCCACAGTTTACTAAGCAGTATAGGAAGAAGACATTTATTAAAAAAACACAACAAATGTGTTTCCCAGCCATAATAATGGCAGCTATTCTGCCTTGTGACAGGATGGAAGATGAACTAAAAATAATGTGAAATGTATTTGACCAATAACTTCCCTCTGTATCAGGAAAGAATGATTCTGTTACTTCAGCTTAGTAGTGAAGACAAAAGGCCGGGCACAGTGGCTCACGCCTGTAATCCTAGGACTCTGGGAGGCTGAGGCAGGTGGATTTCTTGAGCTCAGGAGTTCGAGACTAGCCTGAGCAAAAGTGAGACTTTGTCTCTACTAAAAATAGAGAAACTGAGGCAAGAGGATCGCTTGAGCCCAAGAGTTTGAGGTTGCTGTGAGCTATGATGTCACAGCACTCTACCCAGGGCATCAAAGTGAGGCTCTGTCTCAAAAGAAAAAGAAAAAAAAGAAAAGAAAGAAAAACAATCAAGCAAGTGAAATATGAGATTTCAAAAGAGAGAAAGTCACAATTGTTAGAAAAATCTCCAGCACCTCTGTCCACCCACATGTTCCTGCTTGGATGGGGAAGGGGCAAAGAGAGGAGCTGGGCAGGCCAGGGGTTATGTGTGTGCTTCTGTGGCACTCCTAGGTGTAGCTGTCACTATGTGTGAGTCTGTAGAATGCCCTGGACAGTGTGGGGGCTGTATGTGCTCTACACCTATTTGTTGTGTGTATGTACATTGGTCTGAATGTATTTGTAGATGTTGGTGCACGAGTGAGAAGGAATGAGTGTGTGTGTGTGCACGCATGTGTTAGAAATCCTAATCTATAATTAACTCCCAGCAATACAAAGGAAGAGCTGTGTGTCTCTGCTGAATCTAGTTACTCTCTATGGCCCGTGAGCTCTCTGAATGGAGGGGGCTCTAGAGCCCTGTAATGCAGAGCTGGGTGCCTAAGGAACACTTACTAAATGCCCACCTGGCAACAAATTCACTGCTTGCCTAGATCTGGTCAAAAGGTTGAGAGGGCATAATTTAGACATACAGACTTTCTTGCTGCCCTTAGGAGAGAATGGCATGCCCTCACTGAATTCTCCCTATGTGTGAAGTCCTCTGCTAAGTGCCAGGAAAACCATGAAGACTTGATACTTGCCCTCAAGGAGTTCACAGAGAGTCTACTGTGCCCTTCTTTTTATTTCACACTTGAACAACAAAGTTCAGGCCTTTCTCCAAGACTCCCAACCACTCACATACTTAGGATTTTCTCTGCTGAGAACTAGCCAGCTTCTCTGACTCCTAGACCTCACCACTGATTAAAGAGCCATGTAAAATCACCATGCCTACATCAGCTCTCAGCCTCCAGACTTTTTCCTCTTGCAGTTTATCCTGAAAAGACCACCAGATGAATTATTTTTAAACAGTACTCATTCATATATTTTCACTGTCCTACTCAAATCCACTCAATGGCTTTGCATTACCTATAGGACTGACTCCACCACTTCCCTATGCAACTATTTGTATTTACCCAATAGGTAGAAAGAAGCCTTGTACCCTGCCAAGTGGTATGCCCATTGAAAACAGACATACAGAAAAAAATCTTAGTAATGAACATAGACACTACATATTTTTGAGCATATTTTCCCTGATGGTTAGACTTTTTTTTGAGATAGGGTCTCAAGCTGTCACCCTAGGTAGAGTGCCATGGTGTCATAGCTCACAGCAACCTCAAACTCTTGGGCTCAAGCAATCCTCTTGCCTCAGTTTTTCTATTTTTTAGTAGAGATGGGGTCTTGCTTTTGCTCAGACTGGTCTCAAACTCATGAGCTCAAGCAATTCACCCACCTCGGCCTCCCAGAGTGCTAAGATTATAGGCGTGAACCACCCACCAGGCCCGATGGTAAGATTTTTATTTGCAACATAAAGTCAGGCATTCAACAAAAACGTATTATGCACCTAAAAACTTCCAGGCATACAGAGCAGATAACAACGGTTTTGTTTCTCTAAATAATTATTCAATCTAATATCCGATTATCAGCAGGTGGTCTATTAGGTTGCCACCTTCTGACTCATCTCTCCATGGCATTCTTTGCTTTGGCAGTAAGGGATGATGGTGGGAGAAGGGGGTGGTCTTTGCAGAGGGCTCATGCTGTACCCTACCTTATTTCTTGCATCTGCAATGAAACTCCCCTTTTTCCCAAAATTAGTAGAAGAACCAGTTTCCAGAAGTGGATTAGACTCTTTCTTCAAACTATATTACTCTGGTTAGTTCGCATTTCCAGTAGATAGAGCCTAGTTGTAAGGAACAGACTTCTTAAATGACACCAACAGATGCTTGGCTGAGAAACCCTACCACAACACTATCCTCGTATGACCTGTCTCTGCCAATATGTGTGTGGTACGAGCGACATGTGGGGGAGAGGTCAGAGGAGTAAGTTTAATTGAGAATAGGGAGCCACTTCAAGTCTTGAAAGATATATGGAGGAAGGAAGAGATGTGCCCTCCTAGCAGGGGTACGTAATTTACATGTGAATAGGAGGGGAAAGGAGGGTGAAGATGGGGACACAGGGTGGTGAGGGTCAGGAGAGAATTCATATGAGATAAGACACCTCCTTAGAATATCACCACAAGGCCCTGCCATAGAAAAAAATCTCAATCTATTGTTTTTGATCTGTTGCATCTTCTTTCACTTTTACTTTCTGAAAAATTGTACTTACCATGTCAGTGTCTGACACAGGGCCAAAACTGGTCACATAGATGTCAGTCTTCACTTCAGTTACTGCATCTGAGCAAAAGCAAGTAGAAAAGCGGAGTGTTATAAAAGGTTCAGAGAGAATCTAGTGCAGTACTCCGAATGACAGGCACCTGGCCTGGTCATAGGAAACCCCTCACCTATAATACTTCTTCAAAGAGATCAAGCTAGGTACAGGTTCAAAGTCTACCTCTTTAGATATCTTTGAGAATGACAGCAGAATCCCAAAGCAAAGGAGCTAAGACAGGGCAGTTAACATTCATAGGAGCTGAGCTCTCACACAGGGCTTACTCTCACCTGTGGCAGGTTTACACGTGTTGCAACATGCAACTCTTCACTTTCCGGAATATAGGAAGATTGTACTTCCCTCCCCTGGATGTTTAACGTACAGAAGTGCAACGTGACTGGTTTTGATTGTGGAAGAAAGAAATATTTGTCCTTCCATAGCTGGAGCAAATTAATGTCTAATGTAAGACCGTCCATGGCATAGTGGTCAAGGAAACATGTTGATATGGTGCTAACATAAAACTGGAAAAGTCTGGAATGATGTGCTAACATATGGAGGACAACTATCCTGGAGAATTGCCTGCATTTACAATAGACATAAATGAGAAATAAACCTTTGTTGGGTTAAGTGACTAAGATTTCGAGTTAAACTGACACCATTTGACACACTCTCTACATTCATTTTCCTTTATTGCAACAGTCTGTTTACTTGTCCACCTTCCCACCTAACCCAAGAGCTTCTGAAAATGAAAGCCTTGTTACTAGGTTGGTGCTCACTAAACACTTTTTGTATGAAGGGGTAAATCTCATCATGTATTTGCAAAATTGAAAAATGATACTGTCTTAGTCCATTCAGGCTGTTACAACAAAATCACTTACACTGAATAAGTTATAAACAACAAGAATTCTTCGCTCACAGTTCTGGAAGATAAGAAGTCTGCGATTAAGGTGCCAGCAGATTTGGTGTCTGGTGTGGGCCCATTTATCACAAATGGTGCCTTCTCTGTCCTCACATGGTGGAAGAGGCTAGAAAACTTGCTCAAGCCTTTTTTTTTTTTAAGGCACTAATCTTATTCTGACATCAGAGCCCTCACAGCCTGGTCACCTCCTAAAGGCTCTCTCTCTCTCTTTTGTATAAATTTAGAGTACAAGTGCAATTTTGCTGCACACATGTGTTATGTAGTGGCAAAGTCTGGGCTTTTATTGTATATGTGACCCGAATAATGTACCTGTACCCATTAAGTGAATCTCATCACCCACCCCCATCCCACCTCCCACCCTTCTCCAGTGTCTGTCATCCACACTCTATGTCCATGTGAATGAATTATTTCGCTCCCACTTATAAGCAAGAACATTCAGCATTTGTCTCTCTGTGCCTGGCTTATTTCGCTTAACATAATGTCCTCCCGTTCCATCCATGTTGCTGCAAAAGACATTATTTCCTTCTCTTTTATGGCTGATTAGTATTCTATTGTATAAATATACACCACATTTTCTTTCTCCAGTCATCTGTTGATGGACGCTTAGGTCGATTTCATATCTTAGCTATTATGAAAAGTGCAGGTGTCTTTTTGATATAATAATTTCTTTTCCTTTGGGTAAATACTCTTGCTGGATTAAATGGTAGTTCTATTTTTATGTTTTAAAGAAATCTGTTTTCCATAAAGATTGTACTAATTTCCCCCCACAGTCTGCAAGTGCTCCCTTTTCTCTGAATCCTCACCTACATCTATTTTTTGGGGGGAGGGTTTTTTAGTAATAGCCATTCTGACTCATGTAAGATGACATATATCTCAATGAAGTTTTAATTTGCATTTCTCTGATGGTCATTGATGTTGAGCATTTTTAATTTCTTTTACTATGTTAAACTTTTATTCTTTCTCTTAACAATTATTTTTTTAAATCATAACTATGTACATTAATGCATTTATGGGGTACAATATGCTGATTTTATATACAATTTGGAATGCTTACATCAAACTGGTTAACATAGCCTTCACCTCACTTAATTATTGTATTAAAACATTTCTACTCTACTCTTAATAGATTTGACATGTACCCTTGCAATATGCATCATAGGTGAGGTCCCACCGAGGCTGGGTGGAGGGAGGGTAATCAGTGGGAGCATTTTTTAAAGATGCTTATTGGGCATTAGTATGTATTGTTTTGAAAAATGTCTATTCATGTCCTTTGCCCACTTTTTAATGAGATTACTTTTTGTTGTTGTTAAGTTCTTTGAATTCTTTGTGAATTCTGGATGTTAGTCCTCTGTTGGTTGCATAGTTCAGAAATATCTTATCCCATTGTGTGGGTTGTCTGTTCACTCAATTATTTCTTTTGCTGTACAGAATATTTTTAGTTTAATTAAATACTATCACATTGAGGATGAAATTTCAACTTATGAATCTTTGGGAAACACCAATATTCAGACCACAGCAGATACCCAAACAAGTGAAGCTATTCCACTATTGAGTTTTTCTTTTCATGCTTCTGCCAGCTGTGTTTACCCATTGCTAGTTAGCTAACCCACTATAACATGCCTCCAACCTAGCACAAGCCAAAGCAGCCTACTCAAGCCTACCAAAATCCATTCCAGCCTAGCGAACACTTCAACATTACAATATATCAAAGAAGTTCCAGTCCAGCCCAGCATACCTGACCACAGTTGAGGACCCTGGTAACACAACCAACAGCAGTAAAACTCACATATGACTTAATGTGTGTGTATAACGGAGCCAGTTGTTGCAGTCTGTGGTACCTTTCTCTCATGAAAGGGAACAGATTTACTCCTTCTGTACTATGTTAGCCACACCCAACCAGTCCTGGGTTCTGACCCAAATATACTTTATATCTTTTTCATTTCCTATTTTCCAGAACCATCTCTTAGGCTCAGTTTACTGTGCCCTTACTTGGGTACCAATGTGTTCACTATACTCAAGGCCACCATGCTCATCCACAAATATTACATTTTCAGAAGAGACTCTAAGTACCATTTAATAATAGTCAACACTATAATCAATTCACCAAAAGACACAATTTACTTCCAGGCTTAATCAGCAAATAACATGTCTCTGAAACTGGAGCTGCGTTTTAAATAGCTGGGCTCTCATCTAGAGCATAGGCTTCCCTCAAAGCTATTTCTGTATGTGAAGGAGAAGAGAGACTTCAGAACCCAGAATATGTCCCCTAAAAGCTTCACACTCAATGCCAGGCTCATCGGCTAAATAAGAAAATGCCTTTATACCTACTAAGTGGCACAAAAATCTCCAACTGCCGTATCTCCAAGTAAAAAAAAAAAAAAAAAAAAAAATATATATATATATATACACATATATATGCGTTAATGGAAGAGACCACAGTTATATTTGAATCTAGTATTCCAAGGAAGACATTCTAGACACAGAACAACTTTCTACACCAGTGTATTTATAATATTGCAAGATAGCTATACAGACTTACAACAGCATACAGAAAAGGAAGAGAGTCAAGTAAGCCTATAAAATTGATGGTAAAACGGAGCTGGAGAGTGGGTAGGATGTCCTGGTGTCATTCTCAACTGTAAAGCAATCAAGGAAAGTCTTCCATCAACGTTGCCTCCTCCTCCTGCTCCCCAGGATAGCTCAGTTTACAATTCTACTTAAGGGTAGAGTCAAGTGGAAGGAAGCTGCTTTAGTTCCAAGGGAAGGTAGAGTCACAGTGAATAGAAAAGGAAGTGGCTATAGCAAAGAGCCTTGGGCTGGATGGCAAGGCTAGGGTTCTCAATCCTTGCCCCTGCCTCGCTGAATTCCTTACACAGGATCATTTTTCTTTTTACTACAATTTGCCCTTGTACAATGAAATCTTGAGACCAGTCAACTTCTGAATGTTCTCTTTGTTCTACCTAGGAACTCCAACTGAAGGGCTAAGAAGCATCTGAATAAAGGTTCTCAATGGTAGCAAGAGGTAAGCTTTTACTTCCTACCAAGGAGGCTAGGAGGATTTATGCAAATTTGATGTCACTCTTTTGTCTAAACTGTTCACTTCCGTTTAAAAGGCAGCCACTGGTGGCTTAGGAAGAAACTGTGGGGAGAGAGGCTCTGGCTGCTTTCCCAATGAGTTAAAGCTTTGCAGCAGAAAGTTAGTTGGGAAGTCTGGTGTAGTTGCTGGCCTGGGACATTGGACACCAAATTCCCTCTTCTTCCATTTCTATCCCATTCAGAAAGAGTCTAGCATATAAGACAATTAGATTAGAGGAAGTGGTTGAAACAAGACGGTAAGAGAGGAAAGAGGAGGAAAAGAAAGGAAGAAGAAGGGTAATTAGAAGCAAACTGGAGGCAAAAGCAGGAAAGAGGAAGAATGGGAAGAAATGACACAAAGAGTGAATAGAGAAAAAGAAAGGAGTCAGAAGGAAAAACAGACTCAAGTACACGGAGAGCTAGAGAGCGAGACAGCTAGAGTGAGAGAGTGAGGGAAGCAAGTGAGAGAGAAAACTGCCAAGACAAAAATGAGAGGAGCCAGAAATCCCTTGTGCAGTTGGATGTGCGACATGGGATTGTTACCTGGGTCCAGGCAGCACACATGAGGGACGGCTCTGAATTGACATTGCCATCCTCTACTTCGTGGCCAGGAAAATCCAAAATTCTCTTATAATGCTATTTTAACAAAATCTGACAACACTTCAGTGTCCTACACGGGGACCACTAGGCCCTAATGGCTAGTCCCATTTTTTTGGCTAGCAGTTCAGCTGCCTTGAGGCAAGGTACTGACAGCACAGAGAGGCATATGCTGCAGAAGTATGGCACAGCAGTTAAAAGCATGACAAACCAGGTTTAGATTTAGGCTCTGCCACTGCTCTTTGTGTGCCTTTTATCACTTAACTCCTCCGCACCTATTTCTTCATCTGGAAAATGGGGCTAATGAAATTTCTCTGAGAATTTCAGGAGATAGTATTAAAAGCAACAGTTATAATAGAACAGATTAGATGGGTGGAATATGTCAACTGCTGCTGCTGAATACTATTTTAGAGCTGAGCATGCATGAGGCACCCCTAAGGGCAAGTGGGAAGAATTTGCCCAGCCTAAGGTCCTGGGTCCCAGATGGAGAAGACAGTAGCCACCCAGCACTCCAGTTCTGTTGTGTGAAGGGATGATTAGGAGTTAGCTATTTCATTTAACTAAATGAAAAAAAGCAATGAATTAAATGAATACTAGTAAGGGCCACAAACCATTGAGTTTAGCTTCTTTTCACAGCCTTCTTAATACAGACAAATGTGACCTATTAATTAATGGAAGATAAGAGGGATTCTTTTCTTCTTTATTTTGTGTTGTTTGCAGATGCTCCTTAGCTCTTTCATCATTTGCTTTGAGGATTTAATTCCCTTCCAGTGTTATCTTCTAAAACAAAAGGTGAATAAAATTATCTTTTCCTTTTGCAAATTTACTGCAGGATTTGAAGTGCTTAAATGGCCCAGAAGTGCTCTCCGCATATGCATTCCGTTCACAAAGACACACACGCACACACCCTTAACCCTCAGTGAGACTCCCACTGAGGGGAGCTCATTAGCCAGACTCTGTATCATTTGTGCTTGCTGCCGATCTGAAAGAGTAAATAAGCCAAACTGGCCAGAGCTCACTGTATTTATATTGAGTATGGTGCTCATAAAAACTATACCTTCTGTTTAAATACCCAAGAAACCTTGATGTTTTCCACAGAGCAGAAACAAGTCACTACAGGCTCCCCAATTCTAGCTGCTCCACCGCAGTACACACATCTTACCCTGGTCTTAGCACTACCCTTTGGACCCACATAACAAAGTCTGCTTCCTATTTCTCTTGAGATTTAAAGACTTTCATAGAGTTAAATAAAGTGACCTCTATACCTCCCAAGTCTGTTTTTCTTTCTTCACAGGCTAACTGTCCCAAATTCTTCCCTCTTTTGACACCTTCACCGTCCTCCATTCATTTGCTGGGACTAGGGCCTAATTTGTTACTGGTCCTGTGAAATACAGATTGTGGTAGAAGTTCATCACAATTCCATGAGACATACTACCCTTAGATAAATGATATGAACAACAGCCAGCTATACCCCTTTATCTCTTTATGGGTCGTGATGGACTCTTCAATCCCTTATAATGCTATTTTAACAATAGTGACGTTTTAAGGATTGAGGCTTTGACCAAGAGAACAAAGTCCTGACTTTCCTGTTTTCTCACTTCCAGGTCACTGGGAATTTTGGAGAATAAGTGCTCTTTGTTACACATACTTTTCATCTTGAAGAGGGATTGGGCTCTGGAAATGGTGCTCCCTCGTGAATAGTTACCTGGGTCTGCTAGCTACATCGACTTAGGAAGTGGATTGCAATGACTTATGGATGAGCTCCCGCAATCTGTTCTCATGTTAATGGCCTTTCCATTTATCTTTGGCAATCTCTGAGGACTGTGATACTAGAAGTATTCATTGATGACCCCTCTCACTCCTCCAAAATAGCATTAATCACAGATAAGCTCTCTGGAGGAATCATAAACAGGTAGCTCAGGAAAGTAGAAATTATAAGACTGTGTCATAAGTCCTAAGCTCCAATCTGAGCTTTGCAATTGACTCACACCTCCTTCGGCAGGCTGTTCAGGTAAACCTCATTCATTACTGTTGACATTGTGTAGGCTTACGGCCTAGAATTTTGCTTAATTATCCTACAGTACTTGGACTGTGCAGCAAAACTCTAAAAGCCAGATGCTTTCCTGGTGAGTTCTCTAAGTGGAGGAGTGTACACAACATATGTTTGTATATATGTAACACAACACCAGGAAGAAATACAAGATTTAAGAGACCACAGTCACCACCAACTTAACCACTGTGAGTAAAGTTCTACTATTATTAGACTATTGAGTCTCACCAAGGTACTATAGAACAAAGTCCACTACCTGTTTCCCAAAATTCTTGGGTATTTCAGTATTAATGAAGCCCCAAATTTAACCTTTCAGTCCCAAGCCAGATACAGTTGGTGGGCAGTGGACACCGTACAGATCACTGCATTCCATTCACTGGTCCCACAAAAACATTGATTTTTTTTGTGTGTGCTATCGCCCTCAGTATTCTACCTCCTTTATCATTATCCCATTCCTCATCCTGGAATTTTATACTTAAATTGTAAAGCACCAACACACATTTCAATGGTTAATTCAGAGGGTTTCATTTGCTTTTCATTCACTCTGTATTTTTCCTTCCTACTTTTCCCTTTGCTTTTTCCCTACACTTATTATTGGTTACTTAACCCAATATTACCCAGAATTTAGTGGGAAAGTCACTGAATCAGATTTTGGAAGATGTTGATACAAACTCTAGCGGTGTTAATGACAAGCTCTGTGACCTTGAATAAGACTTTTACCTGCTGAGCTTCAATTTCCTTATTGAGACTATAAACACAGAAATAAAATAATATTCTGCAAATCTTTGGTTTCCTGGTTTCCAAGACCAGAGTAGATCACAAGTAAAAAATTAGAACTAAAGAGACAGGCCCAATTGCAGAAATAGGAGATATGTACTAATATAGTGAAGGAGTTAGCAGGAAAATAATGATATGCAGACTTTAGTACATGAGAAGAAGATAACTCAAGTAGTATTTATGACTCTTCTCAGTAACAGTTGATGTGCTTACTGCTCTCAGTGACATTAATATGGGTTTACAGTAGCACCTTCCTCGAGTATCTTTGCCCTCACATCTTTTTAGTGACATCTCTTTCTGGTGAAGCTGATATTCACCAGGGACCTAAGGAAATATTTGAATTTGTAGCTACAGAGAAAACGGGAACTAGCCACCCACGTGAAAAAAAAAAAAAAAATGCCAGTAACAAATATGGAAGAAATAAAAACCATCAGAGAGCAGTCTCTGCAGTGGTTTGCTGCCCTTCACTGCAAATGGAGTCCATTCCCAAGAGCTAGTACAATTTCCATAGAGCAACATTGTAACAAAATTAGAGAGAGAAGTTGAAGCAGTGCTCAAATGACAA
Source organism: Loris lydekkerianus (assembly GCA_963574355.1). NCBI lineage: Eukaryota > Metazoa > Chordata > Mammalia > Primates > Lorisidae > Loris > Loris lydekkerianus. The sequence goes on from CAUYPK010135582.1 coordinate 14,958, forward strand.
CTGAAATATAACTTTGGAGGCTCACTACACAATGCCTTCTTCATCTAGAGGAATGTCCTTGAGCCAGAACAAGCTGAGAACCAGTGGAGAAGCAGTAAAATCTTTTAAAAAGTTGAAATATGCCAAAAATGTTACAGGAATGTGCTGGTATTTTTCCAGAGCCCACAGATTCTTAGCCTAAATATAAAATTAAGGGAAAGACCACTAGTATAAGATATAAGGATTGGGTTAGTTTTGGTTCTACCTCAAATTAACTATGCTTGAGTTTCCTAATCTATAAAAAAGGGAGTTGATCCTTATGATTCCAATATTAAAAACATTATAATTTCCAAGGCCAAACGATTACAAAAGACTACTAAAGGCAGATGAATTGTCTTTCTTAAGAAGTTTTTGGATTTCCTGATAAAATAGCACAGGTAACTTCACATTTTAATATAATCCCTCTGCTCTGAACACACAATCACACAATATGGTGGATTAAAATATAAATTATATAATTGTTTTTAATAAAAGATTAAATGTCATGAAGCTGGAAAAAAAGAGTAAGAGTAAGCAATGCTAATGCCAGAATATTCTGGGTCTGAAAATTAATTGTTAATGAAGAAATGCCCAATTTCCTTAAGTACTAAGTTTGACAGTTGCTGTCTGTGACATTTCACTTTGACACTTCTGGTTGGGTTTTTTAATTGTGAAGATACATCCTCATTCTTTCAAATGGACATTTTGGTCTGTTATTATTTTTCAAAAAATTTTAGAGCAATATTTATGGAACCATGCATAAGTCAAAAATTTGTGTCATTTCTGAATATGAGTTCTGTCATAGAACCAACGCAACAAACACAATTTGAAATATCTATGGAGTGTGTGGGAAGGATGTGGCTAATGAACTCACCCAATAGGACAAAATGATGAGGATGCTTGCAATTAAGTAACTGAAATTGGTCAATAAAGATAGGCCAATCCTCTTCAAAGACAACACTCAATCACATGTCACACAAACAACACTGCTCAACCTGAAGAAGCTGAACTTGGAAACTCTCCATCATCCACTATGTTCACCAGACCTTGCACCACTGACTACCACTTCTTCTAGGCTTTGGAAGGAAAAAAATTCTTGCAAGGACAAATATTGAGTTCTCAACAATCTGCAAACAATGCCTTTTGCAATTTCATCGCCACTCGCTTTCCACGCTTCTTTTGTTGCTTGCACACACAAGCTACCATTCATATGGTGGCCCCATGTCAATAGTTTAGATGTATACTTTGATTAATTGTACTGCCTCTTGTTTGAGTTATAATAAAACTATACTTTTGATTTGAAATTGGACATTTCATATTTAATGACATAATAAAAAGTAAAGTAAAAAGGACCAAAATTACTCTGTACAAAAGAGGCGACTACAAATAGGCTGCATGCTTGTGGGGCAGAGCTGGGCATCTCCTCAAAAATAAGCTAGAAAAAGTGAAGCTGAACTGATTCCTGGGGTAAGAATCTGTTTGAAGTTGTGGGTTATCATTGTATTTGAGGCTGCAGGCTTGGGCCAAGGTAAGAGGGAAGTGGGGGAAGGGGTGACATAGTAGACAAAGACATTGTTTTGGGAATAGGAACTGAGCCAAGTGGCTTATTTTGCCCAGAATGAATCAGCAATGTCACAATGCGAGGAAACTTTCAAATATTGCTTTAAGTCTAGTTTGGAATAGGAATAATGGTAAAAACAACTACAAAACCACTTTACAGGGGCAAGATGGCCAACTACAGACTTTGCTTGCCAGACTGTCCCAGTGAGAAGAATGGGTTTTAGATAGAGGAGAGGGGAGAAGAAACACAGATCAAAACACAGATCAGGTGTGGATTGTGAAGAGAGGGGCCAAAGCTTGCCAGCAACTCCAGAGAGGAAAATTGCAAAGCAGAGAAAGAAGAAGATTAAAAAAAAAAAAAGATATCAAGGGGAGTGAAATCTAGAAAGGGGAATCCCTTTTTCCCTTCCATGAGCCTTCAGAGTCCAAGGGGTTACCAAGTTTTCTGCAGGGCTTTCCACCCATACAAGCCCAGGCATGGAAGCAACATGGAATAGTGGGGAGAACTTGCTTGATCCCTGAACTTGGTCTTTCTGTGTGGAGCTCCCCTCTAAGAAGAGGGCCAACTGAGGCCTGAGACTTTCTACCAGGGGTCCTCAAACTGTGGCCCATGGGCCACATGAGGTGGTGTGATTGTATTTGTTCCCATTTTTTTTTTTTTTTTACTTCAAAGTAAGATATGTTCAGTGTGCATAGGGATTTGCTCATAGTTTTTTTTAAAAAAAAAACTATAGTCTGGCCCTCCAACTGTCTGAGGGACAGTGAATTGGCCCACTGTTTAAAAAGTTTGAGGACACCTGCTACCACTCAGATACTTCTTTTTCCACTCCTCCGCTAACCACTGCAATGGGGAATGAAGTTTGAACCAAGAATTTGGCCAGCTGCTGCTTCCCCTCAGTGGGTGTGTGCTACAGACTTAAGTTCCCATAGAGAATGGGTCCCATGCTTTTCTAGTGAACCTGCGGGGCGTGATTTGGGAACTCCTTGTTGGTCAGCATTTCAAGGAGTCACACACTGCCAGGTCAAACAAGTAGGCTGAAACCTGTGTCCCCAAAATTGAGAGGGCTGCTGGGTCCCAGGGCAGAGGTCTGTGAGCTGGACTCATGGGGAGAGAAGACCCACCTGCACAGAACTGATAGGAGAAAACTGTGGTGTTCCAAGATGCAGTCAGTGGGCTAGGAGAACGCCCACCCTCCCTGCAGGAAAACTATCCCTTGTGATCAGGTTGGGTACTCTAGAGAGGAAGAGTCCACCCCTGGGTGCTGTAGTAACCAGGGAAGTGCACAGGCCCGGGGCTGATCATGAGCTAGCTACGTGTGCTTCCCTCCCATTCTTCTCTGGGAGAGAAGTTAGGACTGAGGGTCTAGCAGACAGGTTCTGTGGGTTGAGGCTTCCATGGAGTATGGGTCCTAGATCTTTTCCCCTGGGGTGCCAATTTGGGAGCTCCCTGCTTGTGGCATTTTTTAGTCACATTCCAGCAGGAGTACACAAATCAGTAGCATTTCTATACACCAATAACACTCAAGCTGGGAGTCAAATGAAAGATTCAATATCATTCACAATAGCTACAGAGAAAATAAAATAACTAGGAATATACTTAACTAAGGAGGTAAAAAATCTGTACAGACAGAGCTACAACATACTAAGAAAAGAAATTACAGAGGAAACAAATGAATTGGGAAAACCTATCATGCTCATGGATTGGTAGAATCAACATGGTTAAAATGTACATACTACCCAGAGTGATTTACAGATTCAATGCAATCCCATCAAAATACCAATGCCATATTTCAAATATCTAGAAAAAAGATTTCTATGCTTCATTTGTAACTAGAAAAGAGCCTGAATATTCAAGGAAATCTTAAGCAAAAGGAATAAATCTTGGCACATTATATTACCAGACTTCAAACTATACTATAAGGCTATAGTAACCAAAGCAGCATGGTATTGGCACAAAAACAGAGACAAAGACCAATGGAACAAAATAAAAAACTCAGATATAAAACTATCAACATATAGCTCACTGGCCTTTAAAGAAGCAAAGAAAAATATACACTGGAGGAACAAATCCCTATTCAATTAACGATGCTGGGAAAATTGGCTAGTCACATGCAGAAAATGAAACAGGATCCCATATCTCTCACAACTCACAAAAACTAATTCAAGATTGATAAATGACTTAAATGTAAGGCATGAAACCATAAGAATTCTAGAATAAAATTTAGGAAGAAAATCCCTTCTTAGATATCAGCCCAGGCAAAGAATTTATAAGGAAGGCCCCAATGGCAAACATAACAACAAAAATAAATAAATGGGACTTGATTAAATAAAAAAGCTTCTGCACAGCTATGGTAATAATAAAAAGAACAAACACAACGTACAGGGTGGGAGAAAAAATATTTTCAAGGTATACATTCAATAAAGGACTTGTAACCAGAATCTCAAGCAAATCAGCTAAGAAAAATTCAAACAACCCCATCAACATGTGAACAAAAGACATGGACAGAAACTTTTCAAAAGAAGATAGACAATGGCCAAGAAACATGAAAAAATGCTCAACATCACTATTCAGCAGGGAAATGCAAATTAAAACCACAATGAGATATCTATCACCTTTACTTCTATTAGAATGGCTTACATTAAAAAAAAAAAAAATAGATGCTGGCATGAATGCAGAGAAAACAAAAACAAACAAACAAAAAAAAAAACACTTATATACTGTTGGTGGGACTGCAAATTACTATAACCCATATGGGTTATAGGGGTTATAAACAGTATGGAGATACCTCAAACAATTAAAATTAGACCTCCCATTTGATCAAGTAATCCCACTACTGAGTATTTACCCAAAGGAAAAGAAGTTGTTTTATCAAAAAGAAACCTGCACTGTAATGCTTATAGCAGCACAATTCACAATTGCAAAGATGTGGAATCAACCCATGTGCCCATCGAATCATGAGTGGATTAACAAAATATGGTACATGTATACCATGGAGTACTACTCAGCCACAGAAAAGGATGAATTAATGCCTTTTGCAATTATTTGAGTGGAACTGGAGACAACTCTCCTGAATGAAATATCTAAAGAATGGAAAAACAAACACGACATTTACACTCACTATTAAATTGGAACTAAGTGAAGAGCACACATGTGCACAGAGAGAAATAAAACTCAGTGGAAATCAAGCAGGGAGAAGGAGGAGTAAGAGGGAGATGAAAACTTACCTAACAGGTATAATGATCACTATTGGAGTGACAGGCACACTTACAACCATGACTCAACATTATAAAAGTGATCCACGTGGCCAAAAATATTTGTACTCATATTTTCAAATAAATAATAAAAGAACAATTAGATAATCTAGATAAAGGGTGTGAGGATGTTCATTGCACTGCACTTGCAACTTTAACCGGGGAGTTTGAAATTTTTCAAAATAACAACTGAGGAGAAATATGAACAAAAATCCACTTTATAGGAAGAAAAAGCAGTTGAAAAACTAAAATTAAAACAAACTGAACTCATTTCCAGCATAATGAAGAAATGAATTACAGCCTTTCCCTCCCACTTATTATAAATAAAATTCCTGAACAAATTATTGAAAGCAACTATTAAGGACTCTGAAAAGCAAATAAGAGCAGGTGATTTATGGAGGAAAGTTGAAACTTAGGGAAGCAACCCATAGGGGAATAAGATTCCTGGTTTTTTTTTCTTATTTTCTCTCACAGGGTTGCTCCAAAAGCAAAGTTGCAAAATGGGAGTATGGCAAAGTTGGCTAAAACTCTGATAGAAGCCTCATTTTGTCTTTCCAGAAAAAAATAATAAACAGGGAAAAAGGTTCCTGTGGCCAGAGAGTGTGGTGGAATCCCAGAGTTCAGAGTGCTAAAGAAGATGCTCCATTAACTCTGTGCACGAACCCCCCAGAAACCATAGGCTCACCCTTGAGCTGCATGTGCTTGGGCCAAACCCAAGGCAGCATATCAAAAGCTTTGAGAACTATATTATGATTGAAATCACTTCCTAAATTTCAGACTGATCCCTGAGTAGTACAAACATGGGACTGACCCAAGGCTGCATAGAAAGGATTTGCTAATTGAACTATAAACTTAGATTTCCCAAGTCTTAGACTATCTCCTCAGTGGTAGATATGCAAGACAAACCCAATTCAGCATGGTAAAGACTTTGAAATGTGAAAAAGAAGCAGACTACCACCCTCCAGAGGCAAGGCAGATATTTGGTGGCTACAAAGGTGGTGTATCCCTTATCTGACCTGCTTGGGGACTAGATGTGCTCTGGATCTTGATTTTGAAATATTTTTATACACATAATGAAGTATTTTGGAGATGAGACCCAAGCCTAAACGGAAAATTCATTTTTGTTCCATATATAGCTTAACACATAGCCCGAATGAAATTTTATATAATATTTTCAATAATTTTGTGCATGCAACACAATTTTGACTGAATTCTAACAGCAATCCATCACACGAGACCAGTTATGGAATGAATCTCTTCTAGAGAATATTGTACATAACCCAAAAATCTAGAAGAAAATCACAAGGAATGTTCAAAATATAGTGAACTAAAAAAAAAAAAACAACATATCAAAATAGTTGGATACATATAAAAACACTTAGAGGTAAATTTATAGCACTAAATGACCACATTAGCAAAGAGTATTAACTCAGCAATCTAAGTCACCACCTTAAAAACCAGAAAGATAAAACAGGAACCAATTATAGCAAGTAGGAGAAAGAAGATAATAGAGTAGAAATCAATGAAATTGAAAATCAGAAAATAGAGAAAAATTAATGAAATTAGAAACTTGTTCTTTGACATATGTTTATCTTGTGGAATGGTTAAATCAAGCTAATCTAGCACTCCAAAAATTTATTTTTAGTGGCAAAAACATTTAAAATCTACTCCTCTGCTAATTAAAAATAAAATAAATATGTATAAAATAAAATAAGTTTTTTTTGGGGGGGGGTAAAATCTAAAGAATGGCAAAACTATATGAATATTAATTAGAAAATGAAAAAAAAAAAAAAAACAAAAATTTCTGGAAAAAAAGAGTGTCGTCACCAAAATTGACAGAGTAATGAATTCTTGGATTCTGTCCCTCCACAAAAATAACTAATAAGCCTGTAAAAACTGTCAGAATCAACTTTTATAGAACTGTAGGATACAGTAAAAAACTAACAACTAAAGAAATTGAGATAAACAAAGAAGCTGCTCTACTGAAGCTAAAGAGCTCTGTAGCATTTTACCCTGCCCACCTCCTATCTGCCATCCCCTCTCCCCCTCTGATCCATGGCAGCTCCCATCTTTGCACCCAGCGTTACTAGTGTTTACTAGTGCTGGGGGAAGAAATAGTCCTACAAACCTTATTCTCAAAGAATTGTGATCTAAAATACCAGCTCCTTTAACCCAGCAGGGAGCATTCACAACACTTTTGGGCTACTGAGATGCATGGGCCAAAGCATTTTAAAAGTACGAGCCTTAAACTCTTGAACTCAAATAAATCAGCAGCAGCAATAATAATAATAATAATAATAATCCAATTAAAAATTGGACAAAAGACAAGAACAGAAGTTTTTCAAAAGAAGATAGAAAAATGGCCAAGAAACATGAAGAAATGGTCAACATCACTAATGGTCTGGGAAATGCAAACTAAAAACACAATGAGATTATCACCTTACCCCCAGCAGAATGGCCATTATTAAAAATTCCAAAAACAACAGATGCTCATGTGGATGCACAGAGAAAGGAACATTTACACACTGCTGGTGGGACTGCAAATTAGTACTATCTCAATAGAAAGCAGTGTGGAGATTCCTCACAGAAATAAATGTAGACCTACCACTCGATCCAGCAATTCCACTTTTGGGTAGCTACCACAAAGGGGGAAAAGCCATTTGATCAAAAAGATACTGGCGGGCAGTGCCTATGGCTCAAAGGATTAGGGCCCTGGCCTCATATATGGGAGGTTGTGGGTTCAAACCCAGCCCCTGCCAAAAACTGCAAAAAAAAAAAAAAAAAAAAAAGACACTTGCACTTGAATGTTAACTGCAGTACAATTCACAATGGCAAACAATGTGTCAAATCAACACAAGTGCTGTCAATTCATGAGTTGATTAACAAAATGTGGTAACACATACTCTGGAGTACTACTCAGCCCTAAAAGGACCAAATTAATCTATTTTTGCAGCAACATGGATGAAACTATAGACCATTATCCTAAGTGAAGTATTTCAGGAATGGAAAACAAACAAACAAACAAACAAAAAAACACCACATGTACTCTCTAATAATTGAGAGCTAATCAATTGGCACACATGGGCACAAACAAATATAAAGGTCATGGGTAATCAAGAATGGTGGAAGGGTGGGCGGCACCTGTGGCTCAAAGGAGTAGGGCGCTGGCCCTATATGCCGGAGGTGGCAGGTTCAAACCCAGCCCCGGCCAAAAACTGCAAAAAAAAAAAAGAAGGGTGGAGAGGTGATGCTATTGAATGCTATTTGGGTGATGGGCACACTAAAAGCCCCAACTTAAACATTATCAAAGAGAGGCATGTAGCAAAAACTTTTGTGCCCCCTTTAAATTTTGGAAAAAAAGAATGTGTAAAAAGGTGTATTTAAAAGACATTTACCAATGTGTTCTTCATAATAATCAAATGACAGAAACAATCAAATGTCCGATAATGGAAATTGGTTAATTTAGAATGTACCTCTGAAATATAATGTAAAACTTAAAAAATAGCTATTCAGACTTTAAGAAAAAAGTAAAAGTATTGGTTATGGCAGTCTGAGTAGGGATAACAGGACAAGCAATAGACTGAATGACAAGCCTGGAAAGAAGAATATTGGAAAAGGCGACACATGTGTGACTAAGGGCTTTTACAAAGCCCCCACATCTCCCACGGAATTGATAAGGACACACACATGTCCAGGAATGGAAACAGGCTCAGAACAGCCTTGAGAAAAGCCTATCCTTTCCCTTCTGAATGACCTTCAGATTTCATGCAAAGATGAAGCGAAACCTCAGGGAGAGTCAATTCCCCCTACATACATCTGTAGACTGAAGACAATCCCAGATAAAATTTAGAGATGTGTTGCTATTGTTTTCTTTTGTTTGGGGTAGAAATCCAAAAGTTGCTCCTAAAGTTTACATGTGAGCTAAAATTGCCAAAATAAAATTTGAAAATGTGTTCTTAATTTGGAGGACTCCAGTATAGGATTCAGTGTTTTGTATGGAACAGAATAAGGAATTCAGAAATATGCCTCTACACATATGGGCAATATCTGCTAAGGTGAGACATGTATATCCTACAACTCAGGTATTCCACTGATAGGTCTGTATTCAACAGAAATTTTACACAGTGTGCAACAGGACATGTACAAACATGTTCATTCAGTGTTTAAGATGTGGTTCTGTTTCAACTTAATGGTATCTTTGAGCAAATAGGATCCTATTTCCCTCAGTATCTCCAGCAGAGGCTCCTTTGCAATGAATGGGGGTTAATACATTGCAAGGGAGATGTAATCTCATTCTCCTTTGTCATGAAATGAGGTAATGTAGCAGGCCTGGCTGAATGGGCAGACCCCAAGCTTTCTGCCCAGAATCAGACTACCTCACTTTGTAACTCAAAATGAGAGATTTTCCCTCCCATATCTTTTTTACAGTTTCCTATTCTGTTGAGACTGCTAGGAAGAATTTTATTTTCCAAATAAATTGTCATCCAATATCTCCTTCCTTAACCTTTCTCCTTACATCAATGTTAGTCGGTATCTGAGGTTTTATTTTATTTTTTTCTCTTGGACCTGGCATGCAGAGGTTGGATAGCTTATATTTTTTATTTTATGTTTTTTTGTTTAAGATTAATATGAGGGTACAAATAATCAGGTTACATAGTTTGCATTTGTTATGTAGAGTCCAAGTTATAGTTGAGCCCCTCACCCAGAGGGTGCGCCGTATACCCTTACATTGTGCACACCAACACCCCACTCTCCTCTCCTTCTCCTTTCCCTCTTCCCTTTCTCCCCTCTTCCCTTTCCCCAATTTAAATTTGTGTTTTTCTCTCATGTGGGGTGTAATTGTTTTATCTATTGGCTCCATATTAGTATTGAGTACATTGGATACTTGCTTGTACATTCTTGTTGTACTTTACTAAGGAGAACGTTCTTCAACTCCATCCAGATTAACACAAAACATGCAATGTCTCCATCTTTTTTTTACAGATGAACAGTATTCCACGTATACATATACCTTAGTTTCTTAATCCATTCATGGGCTGATAGGCACTTGGGTTGGTTCCACATCTTAGCAATTGTGAAATGAGCTATGATGAACATTGTAGTGCAAATGTCATTATGGTAAAATGATTTTTTTTTTCTGCATAGATAACTAATGATGTCTACCAAGCTGTCTTTCCTTCCTTCCTTTTTTTTTTCTTGAGACAGAGTCTCACTATGTCACCCTCAGTAGAGTGCAATAACATCACCACTCACAGCAATCTCAAACTCTTGGACTTAAGAAATTTTCTTGCCTCAGCCTCCCAAGTAGCTGGGACTACAGGCACCAACCATAATTCCAAGCTAGTTTTTTCCTATTTTTAGTAGAGATGGGAATCTTGCTGAGACTTGGTCTTGAACTCCTGAGCTAAGGCAATCTTCCTACCTCAACCTCCCAGAGTGCTGTGTTTTTTCCTCACATCAATATTATCCAGCACCTGCACTTTCAATTTTCTCATGAGAAACCATGCCCCACCCTCACCCACTCCATCTTTAAAATGGCTCTGTCCTGTTTCAATACCTTTGTTAGAAAATACATCACCTCTCACCAAGCCTTGATTTCAGATACTGGCAGTCTGGAACTTTCTGCCATAATACTCATAAGCTGTTCGTTTTTATTTCTACTTCACTCTTTCCCTATTTGTGTCTCACAAAACTCTTGAGATTGAGTTTGACTCTACTCTTTATTGGCTAAGTTCCCTCAATCATTTTCATCTTGGTTCTATCTCTGTGAAATGGGTGTAAAGTGCTACTCAAATGCTAATAATTCTGACTACTATCATATCCATTATAGTAAAATTGTCCCACAGCTGTCTCAAGATCCTCTGAAATTTCAAAATATCTGGGGAAAGAAAAATTACCCATCTCTGAGACTTTACATTTTTTATGTTTACCTGAATGTAACTGAGAGACATTCTTCTTAGTAAAATATCTCAAGAATGGACAAGTATCCAATGTACTCAATACTAATATGAAACCAATACACAAACAATTTCATGCCAATATTAGCTATAAAACACAAATATAGTCTAGAAAGGGGGAGGGGAGAAGAGTAGGGGGAGAGGGAAGGCAATTGGCAGAATCTCGAGTAATGTGCACAATGTGAGGACATTCAACATGCTCCCTGGGTGAAAGGTTCTTGTACAACTTGAACTTCCAATGTTCACCTTGGAAGTGAGAAAAATGGGGCCTAAAAAATTATACCCTCATATTAATTTAAAATAACAAAAAAAAGAAGAAAAATAGCAAAAAAAATAAAGAGGGAAAAAAAAGAAAAATTATCTGTCTCATGTGAATTCATAAGAAAGTTTTAGAAGTTTTATTTGTGTGGGAAGGGTCAGCACTTTCAGGGGAGAGGTAAATATTTATTTTATTTTTAATGAGCAGTGCCTGTGGCTCAAAGCAGTAGGGCACAGGTCCCATATGACAGAGGTGGCAAGTTCAAACCCAACCCTAGCCAAAAACTGCAAAAAAAAAAAAAAAAAAAAAAAAAAAAAATAGATAGATAGATAGAGATTAAGGGCTATATTTTCAGAAATACTGATTGTATGGTCTAGATGGAACCCAGGAATCTAGGTTTCTACACGCCATTTAGATGATTCTGATGATCAGCAAATTTGGGAATCATTTCTCTAAGATGTTGATAACTCCCTCCTTGTTCCCAGTATGTCAAAGCACTTCTCAACTCTGTCTGATGAGTTTGCTTTGCATCCTGTTTCCTTGTAACTAGTCTCTGCCTTTACACTCAGTCTCTTTATATAGGTACTTCAGTTGGACTCTTTAGCTCTTAAACCTGGTATTAATGGACTCCACCTTTTGTAGCCTACAAGTCAGGTCTTCTCCAGTCTGTCCTCAGCCCAGAAACCAGCTGTAAATTCTCTCAGGTTATTAAGGAGGTGCTATTTCCACTATCTCTGACCACACTCCAGCTAAAAATGACCTAAATATAATTTCTGGGACTGAAACCAGACATTCTGGCTCCAATATCTGCCATCAGTGCCACTGCTATCTATTGCTATTTTTGCTGTCGCAACTTCCTGAGCAATATACTAGTGATACTAAAACCACATCCTTTCCCATTCAGACATACTTGGGCTCTAAGTTCACAGAGGAATAACAGTGTAGGATTATGTCCATGGTTTTTGTGCTTATAGTTGGGGGAGGCAGAGAGGTGTCTTTCCTTTGAATGGGTGGGCTGGTCAGCTGAGACCCATTCGTAGGCCTCAAAGAAGCACCAAACAACATGATTGACCACCTTACCGAGAAAGACAGTCATTAACACTGTTTAACACTGACAGGAAACACAGGGCCATCAGAATCAAGCTCCTTTCCCAGGCTGGAATGAATCTCAGAAAAGGGAGATATTATGAGGTCAAACGCATGACCAGCAGCTCACTCATATTGGCTTATTAACCTGGCCACAACCAAAGACACCAGGATATCCCTGCTACATGTTATCTAGACTTACCAGCTGCTAACACAATCATAGTAAGTATACTTCCAAATGGGGCACTTATGAAACCAATACACATTATGACTATTCTGCAGGTAAAGAATCTATTTTTTTTTCCATGAAAGACAAGTCCATGGTAGTAATACCTACTCAATTGGATTAACATCTCTTTCCTCCTTTATGCCATAACTCACTCTATGTATCAAAAGTGTATTTTCCATTCCAGTGGCACTCATAGAATAAGATCTTAAGTATGGAGTTTTGCCTCAGATAATCTCAATGATAAACTCAGGAATATCAAGAGGTTTCATTGACCAAACCTTCTCCCCACCAAACCTAAGGCTATCTACCTAGTAGACTTTGATGATAGCTATACCTGTTGGGAAATGAGGAGATGACAAAACAAAACCATATGGAACCAGCACATTGTACCTCATGATTGCATTATTGTATACAGCTATGATTTAATTAAAAAAAAAAGAACATTAGGAAGATGCTATTATCTATCATTTGATATCTACATATGTCTACATTTTTTCTTAGTCATCGTCTTTTCCAGCTGCATGTCCTGGAAGACCTACACTCATCTATTTCACATTGGGATTCCACTGCGAACATTATTTTCCTCCCACACTAAGCCAGCTCTATTATCTTACTGAAATGGAGTCTAGACCTATATACCATTAATAAAGTGGTCTTGACATATTTGAAGCAAAGAACCTGCATCCTTCCTTCCTTTACCTTTCACTTACTTCCTCATTTCCATCACGAATATGACTAAATAGTAGCTTTGGAATGTGAGGTTCAACTTTCTGCCAAGCAGATATATTTCTTTACTCCTGGAGCTAAGAGCCTTTCCAATTATCTAATCCAGGGGTGGCGAACACGCAGCTAGAGCCGCATGCGGCTCCCGGGCAAAATGAATTTCGGCTCTTTGCCTCTTATCATTATTTTGTATACTGTGGCTCTTTGCCAAGTTTGGATTTTGTTATGCTGCTTCTGAGGAGGGACCTCTGAGGAGCGATCTCCGAG
>CAUYPK010135585.1:0-62138 GCA_963574355.1 Loris lydekkerianus
ATGGAAGAAAAAGTATCCAATGTACTCAGCCCTACTATGAAGCTAAACTATAGCTTTCACATGAAGGCTATAACCCAACTATACCTCAAGACTATGAGGAAAGAACCAAGGAAGGGGAAGGGAGGGGGGAGGTTTGGGTGGTGGGAGGGTGATGGGTTGGGCCACATCTATGGTGCATATTTTTATCTATAATAAAAAAAAATAATAAAAATAAAGTGACATTTCAAACAGAAAAAAAAACAAAAAACTTTATACAAAGAAGTTAATTATTTGGCTTTACTAGTTGTCAAAGCTATTGTAGTCTGATTTGCAGAAGATTCAAGAAAGAATATTGAGTTTGGCAACATTCGTGCTTTATCTATGTTAATAATTTTGCTAAATCCAACAAGCCCAGTTTTTTTCTTATTTCTTTTTTTATTTTTGTGCTCAAAAAATGATCTTTTGTGATTGTGATCATAAGAGAGAAAAATGTCAGAACAAAAATATTCAAGTTTTTACATAGCTAAAATAGATTACTGTGTATTTTTTAAAGTGCTATTTTACAGTGTGTTTTTTGGCCTTCTAGAGGCAGTAGATATCCTAGAGAATTTTGTCTGGTAAAGATTTAATAATTTTTGTATGCGAAGCATTATGGTTTATGGCCTTTTAAGTATTCTCCAGTTTTTCATTTAACATAGCAATCTATCAAATGGCATGTGCATTTCTGTCTCTGTTTTGATACACAGGCACACACACACATGCACACACACACAAACATATTTGCTCAAATGTTTCTTTAACAGGTCATAACATGTTCGTGCTTATCGCTAAATGACTTCAATATCAATTTAAATGTTCATTTTCTATTTTTAACATTCTGAAAATTACATCTTAACAAATCTTATTAGAAGGTTTTTATTATTCTGGTTTTAAAAAAGAATGTTACTTTTTTGCATTATTATTAGTATTGCTCAATATTTCATAGCAGCAATCGTCTGATTTCTTTTTTGAATGCATTTATCTTATTCATTCTTTACAAGGTTTTTGTTTCTAGTCCTTACCTTAAACATTGTTATTGTTATTACATTTTAAGCCTTTTTGATTTTGTGAAGGCAAAAAGTGGAAACCAAATAAACACATGTATATGTAAAAAAATAAAATTAAGAAAAAAAAAAAAAAGAATACACTAATGTATTGTTAAGTTTTGTAACCAGCAGAAGATTTTATGTTTCAGATTGGATGGAGTGAGATTTGAGTGCAGACATCTGGCTTTATAGGATATGCTCTTCCTCAGGATTCTAGATGAATAAACAGTTACCTCAGAAAAGAGAACACATTTCATAATACTGTTGTAATGAAAAAAGTTGGGATAAAGTCATTGGCATGTTTGCAAAATTCTTCTCTTCCACATGGCTATAAAATGATAGACTCAAAATTTGCAAGTTCAGCTTCTGATGCAATTCTGAAAGCCTTTTAGAAGAGAAATTCAGAATCCACAGTTCTCACTTAATGACAGAGTCTACCACTTGATCTTACATATTACTTTACATATTGTTGACTACAAAAACCTCTCCAAATAAAAAAAATTATTTATGTTAAGGTATTTATTCTAGGTTAATAATTAGATTGATCATGTTGTTCTGCTTTAACCAATAAGACTTGAGCATTTTTGCTACCTTGAATAATGATAAATCTTAGAGAGACAACTGATATTAATTATAGCAAACATAAAATGTCATATTTGGCATGACTTTGAACATATAATCATGATTTAAATTGTCAAATAATTAAAGTATTCACTTAAGATTTATTATGATATAAAATCATCATGGTGATTTCATAAAAATGTAAACAAACAATATGAATTAAACAATGAACTAAAATCAAACAATATGAATTTCTTCAAAGATAAATATCACTAATCAGTTATTCCCTTTAACAGTGTAGATATTTTTAAAACTGGTATTGTGTGGCGCTTGCTTTAGGAAGTATGTATTCCTAATGTTTAGAACTAAGTCCAGTAACAATGAGAGGTATATAAAATTCAGTAAATGTCTTGTTAAGTGTATTTCTCTGTGTACCATCTTATGGATGCAAGTGCAATTATGAGTCCTCAATTTTATACTTATTCCCTTAGAAAATCAAATTGATTTTTCTTATTGAAAATGTTTGTGGATTTTTGGACTCTGACAGCATTCATACAATACACACTGCAAAAAAAAAAAAAAATAGTGAATACATATTACATTGATTTGCAGAATGTACTTTGAAGTAACAGTAACTTCTGAATGGCCTCTGCAGTATATTTTCTTACTTGAACTGAATGGGATATAGACTGTTCTTGTACTACATCACAAGAATGAGTTTCTTGGGATTAGCATAATGCAATTCTCTGAATTCTCCTTTCCACTTTACTGTTTCTATGGGCCTGTTTGTTTATAAGAAAGGACTATCATTCACTCCAATTCATTAAAGAAATGCCTAAGCAGCATAGTTCTGTATAATTTTGAGCATCGTTTTAAAAATTGTGCATGAGAAAACTGGATCTGTGCAATTTTTTATTCAGCTTTAACACTTTCCATGGAGAAATATACTAGATTTACTTCAGCACTGGTTATGCCAAAATAAGATCAAACTGCTATAAAAGTGTGTAAAAGCAGCTACACTTTTCATTAAATAGGTTCATTTTGATATGAATATTGTTTGTTATGGGCTAACAGGGAAGATGTTTTGCTATTTCTATTATAGAAAAATTATATTCAACTGCTATCTAGCATTTCATTGCAGAGTATAGATCAAAGTGGAAATATATTTTGCCAAATGGAGTACAAACCATGCCTGGACACTTTGATCAATTGTAGACAATAAAGGGCCAAAGTGAAATGTGTTGTTTTGATTATTTAGCGTATCACCCTGCACTGATCAATTATCTGGGTCACCTTTGAACATTCACTGTTTTGTACAAGTTTATCTTTGATCATCTGCCTGCTGTTTAATTCGTTTTATTTTCTATCAAGTTTTATGTATCTGATCTAATCTTGAATAAACCTATATGAGTTAGATGTTACAACACTCCAAATAGCAATACATTCTGTGCCTGCAGTTATGCACATTTTCAGGTAAAAAGCTGTTCAAATTTAGTTACTAGATTGTCAGTAGATTCGTGCTAGCTACTCTAAGAAAGTGGTGAATGATTTGAAGATCTTTGAATTAGGTGCAAATTAGATTGTTAAAATTACTTTCTAGTCTTTTATCCCAAAATTTCTGAGTTGCTACTCTAGATCCAACTGCAAATCTAGCTTTAAGTCAACCAAGAACAACTTGGCTTTTGCCTCTTCTTACCTCTAGACTCAAATTCTGTCTGGATTTGATATCTTTCCTGATCTGCTGCTGAGGTTGAGTGGCCAATTCTAACATTAGCCTACTGATGTTATAGGCTGATTCCCTGTGTGTGTGTGTGTGTGTGTGTGTGTGTGTGTGCCTTCATGTGTGATTTCTTTGGAAACTTTTATTATATACATCCTATGAAGAAAATCCTGTCCCTATCTGTAAGATCCTTATCCAATCTAGGATAAAATAGAGTTTATGTCTATGATATGTGATATGAATGCCTAATATAAAGAATTTAAATATAAAATAAAGATGTATTATGATTGATATAAATTTATCCATTCAAAAAATCATTAACATCTATTCTTTAACAGCCATTGTTCTGAGCATGGGAGAAACAAAGAAAAATAATCATGGAAACATACAAGAGACATTTACTCTGGATTGAAAAAAATTCTAAAGGTGTTTTATGGTAAGGTAGTATTTTAATTAATCCCCAAAGATAAAGATTTTTCAAGAAAATAAAATGGTAAGATAAAAATTCTATTAGGCAAATGAAAGACAACAAAAAAATGGAAAAGTGATAATAACCTGGATTTTGATAGATTACAGTAATAATAATAATAAGGAAGAGAGTGGAAAATTAATGGTGATGGATTGACAAAGTCATTATTACAAGAATCAAATTTTACTTTAAATTTTTTTATTTCAATTTTTTTAGAACAAAATTTTAAGAGGAGCATTAGAGAGCCAGGAGATATTGAATCTTTTTTCTGATCTATTAACCCATGAAATATAGAATGGAACTTGGAGGAAAATCAAAAGTCAGATGTAGAAAAGGAAAAAAAGAAAACAAAAAAAACCAGAAAGGACTTATTCTATGAGTTATAAATGGGTGTGTGAAGGACAAGGTGTTAACCACGGAATAGAACTAGATGGAAAAACAAACTATGGAAAGCTCGCGTACATTTACCAGAGATACACATATAATCAGATTCCTTACAGAAAAGGAGGCTCAGCCATTTAAAAAGAAACAAAAACAGATGTTGAAAAGATATTCAACATTATCAAGGGATGAAATAAAATAATGGAGTGTTGCTGTGTTGCACATTATCAGTAAATACAAATTATATATTGAAATATCATTTCATTATTAAATTTTCAAATATCAGAAAAGATTTGGACATCTATCTGTTAAAAATGTAATGAAATAGTACAATTTAATGCTGGCTTTTTGGTAGGCATCTTAGAAACAAATGTTTTTGGCCTTAAATATTTTCTTGTCATCAATTATGGTTACCTGACAGTAACTAGCAAACAATAATTTAGATAAATATTGATGCGTTACATTTTAACAAGCCTTATTTACCTTACTAGAATGTTGGAAAGTATCACAGAGGCATGATAAACCAAAATAAACCAAAACTATAATAATCTTCATGGAATATCTAAAACAATTTTTTAAATACCAGTTCATTCAGAGCCATATGGTCTAAAATAATCACAGAAAAACTGTTTTAAAATTCATTCTATGTAAATTCATTAATTTTGACAGAAAAATGTAAAAATAGACCATGGTTAGGCCATAAATGACAAAAAAATGGGAACACAACCTCTGAGCAATCAGCCTAGAATGATCAGGATCTGTTCAGTGACTGCTACCTACCGAAATTTTTGTCTCTACTTCAAACTCAGCAACAAACAGAGAAAGACAAATACATTCTTCAATCTGTTAGGTGTGGAGGAACCAGATGCCCCCGTGTTCTCAAGTTTTTGGTTCCCAATACCAAAGAATGATTACTGGTAAGAGTGTTGACAGAATGAATGAGCAGAGCAAGCAAGTGAAAGAGAAAAGAGCAAGTTTTATTAAAGATTACTGTTTAATACATTTTGAAGAAACAGGTCAGCCCCCTCGAATGGAAAAGATACTGATTTAACAAGACTCACCAATTTTGTGTTTAAGTCTGGGGGAGTGGAGTGGTGGTGGTGGTGAAATATTCATGGCTTTTTCCTTGGAAAGAGTGAAGAATTTCCTGGAATTAGGAACCTTCCCCTTTTCTCTCCTCAAAAGGCAATTTCCAGGGGTTACCATGGTATTTGTAAACTGTCAAGGACTGGTGGGTGTGATTTTTACTATGTAATGAGGGTAGTTTATTCAGAGACACTATTCTCTTACCTATGCACATGCTCCATTTTCAAGGCCTTGTTCATAATTCCACTTTACGGTTTCTACTGCTTTCTGATTGGTCAGTCTTTGGAGATGCTCTGTTGTAGACTAAACATCTGTTCGGTCCTTGGGGATTTCCTAGACACTGTCATCTGTTCTTTCTTGGAATACCCTTTCTAAGGTCCTAATCAGGGTGTTCTCAAAACAACCCATGTGTGTATGATAATATCTGTTTGTCCATATCAGAAAGTCCCTGTAATGTTGATTAGCCTCTATCTCAAGACAACACACCGCAAGGTCCCATGACCTCTCACCATGAAACTCAGGTCAACCTGACTCAGCCAGTCTAACATATCATCCACCATCTACCCTGTTCAAGTCTAACTAACAACCTAACCTTACAAAATCAATCGTAAGGAATGCCTCTCTTCCAGGAACTCTGCCCTTGCAATCAACCCTCAGATATCTTAAGCCTTTCCTCCTCCTTTTTTGAAAAGTGTTAAAAAAAGCTTTTCCATTCTCAAGCCTGTCTATGAATGAGTCCCTGCCCAACTCAAGTGATGGTAACAGACTCCTTTGTTATAACTAGCTCTGAGTTAATAACCTTTGCTCTCATTTGGGTTGTCTTTATTACTATAGTTTTAAACATAAGAACACTACTTCTGCAGTTTAGAAATTCTAAACCACCCTTTTCAATAATCTCTTACAAGTTTTTAGCAGAAAAACAAAATACCCTTTTCTAACTTTCTACCTATTAAGAGGCCCCATGGGTATTCTATTATGTGATACCCCATTGTATTCAAATTAGCAAATCTAATTTTGTTGACCTATATTCTTTATTTTTTTTTTATTAAGTCATTTGTACATAGATCATAAATACATTTATGCCATTATGAGATTCAATGTGTTGATTATTTGAACAAATTGGAGTGCTTACATCCTACTAATTAACATAGCCTTCACTTCATTTACCCAATTACAGCATTAAGATATTTGTGTTCTACACCTGATAGATCCAGCTTGTACAACACGTGTATTCTTGATGGTCTTTGGCTGATGGGCATAAATGGTTTGAATTAAAACTACAAAATAAAATAGAACTATTGGGTGAAAAGATGAATGAGTAAGTGAAATAAGATGTTGAAATCATTTTTGAAAAAGGAGACAGCATTTTTTGAGTGTTTAATATGTATCAGATTGTATGAATTATTTCTCCATATAATATCTCATTATCATCAAAACCACCCAATGAGTGGGGTTCATTATCCTAATTGAACATATGACAAAATTGAAAATCCAAAAACGTTAAAGAACCAAAAATTTATGTACAAATAATAATATAATTTTTTGTTGTTGTTTTTTTTTTTGCACAGGCACTATCTGACTCAAAAGAATTGAGTCAAAGGCTACAAGGCTTCAGGATGTCAAAGGTAAACGAAATCTAAAAAGAGTACCTTCAATTTCAGCTCTAAATCATCATAAAGTTGGTGAGAGCTGTTTCAGAAGGGTGGTGGTGACCAAGGCCAGACCACTGTGGAGGACCTGGGAAAATAGGAACACAGATACTGATTAATTTCTCAAGAGATGTGGTCTGATAGAGAAAGAAAGTGACATCTTGAGGAGACATAAATATAGTCAGTCCTTTCTGAGAGATAATTGAAAATAATTGTAAGTAGAAAAACAATGAACCAGTCAAAATGGAGTAAATGAAGATACTATTAAACTAAAAATGTTAAATTGATACAATGATGGTTTGAAAACCCCATGGAGCAAGGAAGAGCCAACATTTAATAACAAAGTTGTAATGGTTATTGTCATTAAAGAGGGACAAAATTTAGTTTCTGGGGAGAAAATTTAACACCAAAAGACCAGAAGTCAATTTTGGTGAATATTTTTTATGGTTTTTATGAATATAATCATTTAGAGTTCAAATTAAGATTTTATGATACTTTTCTGATACATGACGTAAGTGATTTTTTTCATTTTCATATGTTACAGATATTTTTAGTGTTTTACCATTATAGAAACACTATGTATAATTTCTTAACAGGTCAACAGTTAATATTGGTATATAAATATATTCCTGCTTACATTTAGCATAAAACTTCAGAAATATTCATGTCACAAGAGCTCAAATAACGTGAAATAACCATTAATGTATATAAATATATATTGTATATGGATATAAAATTTGCCTTGACTGTGCAAGTTCGGATAATTAAGTCTGTGAACTCATCCTAGAAAATGTGCTCATTGTTGAATATCACCTCAGTCCCTGTGGAGATGCTCCCTTAGGGGAGCTATGCCCCAATGCCAGCACCTAGTCCACCCTTCTGAGCAGTTTTGTAATTCTTTTTCTGGAACGGCTATCAGAGCTGTCATTGTATGAGGTATGACAATGAAGTTTGTGAACTGTCCTGGAAAAAAAAAGCTACATACCTCATTGCTGAGTATCATTATGGTCACCTGGGAGGTACTCCCTTTAGCCACTTGGTGACCATAGTGATAAAGATGACTTTATTTATCTTTGTGTAAATTATAACCATTGCAAAACCGTATCTTGAATCCTGAAATCTTGATATTTAATTTATTTTTATTAAAGAACATGAGAAAATAAATACAAATTCTAACATTATCAATGACATTATTTCAACAGGAAAATCTACAAAGGCTGATCGGCTATGACAAATTTCAGTCCAAACCTTTTCTGTAAGATCTAGGGGATTATTTTCCTTTCAAAACAGAGATACCGGCATATAGATTCCTGTTGCAAGTTTTCTCAGTTAGAAGAGGATTTCTAATCTGTTTGACATTCTTTACGAAATCTCTTGTCCTCATCAAAAAGCAACATTTATTGAATGTCTAGAATGTGTAAAATTTGAGTAATGATAATAAGAATCCGAAGAGCAAAGTCACCTTTAAAAAGTGTCAAAAACAACAAACAACAAAGAAACATTTCCTTTTTTATGGCTCAAACCTGATTCTGTTTATATATTCACAGTATTTATTGTTGTAGAACTGAAAATGCTTACTTAGTGATTGAGCTTCTCCTCTCATCTTATTGATTCTAAGGAAAACTTAAAATGACTACAAGGCTGCCAAAAAGTCTTTATTGTTAACTATAATTTGTTAGTATAATGCACTATACATTTTGCAAGTTCCAATTTCCAGAATAAGCATAAAAGATGATGGAATACAAAAAGGGAAAGCAAATAGAAAGATATACTACACTGATAATTGGAGCAAACACCGTGTTGGAAATGTGTTCATTTCAGAATGAGTATAAAATCTTACAAAGGTAGACTGTTTCAGTTTCAGAGTAAATGATTTTAATGGAGCATTTTGTATTATAAAATAACCTTGGGATGTACTCCTTATGTCATTCTACGGGGTTTGATGCATGCTGTTGTTAAAATAACAACTATCTACAGACGCTGCCGTAGGCCATTTACCCTGTAAGATTTGGTCTCCTTCAAGAGTTGCACATATCGCTCTTATTAACACCTATTTTTTTAATCAATCTCTTTGTGCTCGCCTATTAGTCAAAGGTGTGATGTATGAAAAAACAGAGGCAACGATAAGCAGCAATGGTAAGATTTGTTTTTTGTGTTAGCATACTGAAACAACAAATAAAAGGAATACACTATTCAAGGTGTTTTTAGCCGAGATAAGCTAGCTTCCCAATTGTTGCAAGATTTATGTTTGTGTGTTTTTAAAAATATATTCTTCATTATGTTGCCTCTCATTTTATAAATCCGATTGGGTGATATTCAAGTAGTTTCAGACTTGTAGATGATAATGCTCATGATGATTATGATGATTTGAGATTAGGATCATACTGAGAGAAAGAATGAAAGTAACACTGGCTTTGGTGGTAGTTCCTATACAGGAGTTCTGAAAACGCTTGGCAGGCTAATAAATTTTTGTATTTTCATTGCGAAGGTCTTTGTGTGCCACCATTGTCTCCACATCCCACCTCTTAGTGGTGACTTGTCAATTATGTCAGCAGTAAATAATGGGTCCAGGGATGATTTTCCCCAAACTACAAACTTCTAAGAAGGTAGAAGACATATTTTCCTTTTTGTTTTGATATGTACCATATCCGTAATAAACAATGCATCAAGCTTACCCAAAAACAAAAACCCCTAAATCATGAAATCTACAAAGCCAGTGGATTTTTTATATTTCTACATAGTTGATTTTATTAAAATTTGCTTTTAGGAAGAAAAGATTTAGAGTAGAACATGAAGATCTAAAAACTTCAGAGAAGCGCGTCATGATGCATTTAGAATCCTAGAAACAAACAATATAGTATTAAGAAATCCATTTATATAACTCGGGCAAGAAATTTAAGTAATTCTCTCAAACTCTCTTAGCAAATAGGTGAAAGAGACAGGATTAAAGACCAAGACAAAGGTAGGGATTTTTTAATTTTTCTTTGCTCTTTTTCTTTCTTTCCTTTTTTAGCACTTTTACCTAATTTTTCTGGTCTCAGGAAAGAAAATTTGTGTTAACATAATTGCATTATTGTGTTAGCCACACAAATAGGGTTTTGTGTGTTCAATATCCTCAGTCAAACTACTCACTCATGAGGAAATGTGTTTTGAGTTCTGAGGGATCAATATTTAAATACGTACTGGTCACAATTCATAGATATGACATGGTGTGTGCTCTGATTAAAAGATGGACCCAATACGAAATGTTCAATATTGGAAATCAAATAACCCTGAAAATTGTATCATTTGAAAGTGAGTCATAAGCAGGTATGTTGCACAGGGAATGGATTTTAAGCCTTTGGGCTATAACTTGTTTTATGGCAAGTTGTTAATACTGTAAGCACATCAGAGACAATATGATGTTATTATGAATAAAATCTTGGCAGAGCCCTAGCATTCAAATTTCCTGTTCTAAAGCCAGTAAGGAAGATATTTTCCTTTAACTTGCATTAAGGAAAAAGGCAACAGTGAAACCGTTGTTTATAAGGAAAGTAAAAGAATGTTGAAATGAGAGAATACATATAATGCTTACTGACATAAGGCAAATCTAATCTAGTCCAATTTAAGCAATAGTTTTTAACTGCAATTTTCATTTTCACCTAAAATGAATTAAATGGGTCTGTACACATACTTAGTTTGAGTACAAAATTATGTCTGGGTTTTTAAAAGCCCACACGGAAAAACACACATTAAGTTTAATGCAGATATTTAATTTTCTAAACATATGATGTTTGATAATCTTTTTCAAGAATAAAACATATCAAACAAATTGTTTTAAGTTAAATCATTTGAGATTTCATTTGGATACATTTCTCTAAATGTTTCTGTATGTAAACCTGGTCATTTTTGGATAACAAAATAAAAATAAAAGCTAAGAACTGTGATTTAATATCAGTGGTATGCGATAAGATGAATTACAGTTTGAATTGTATAAAGCTATGGCTTGTTAAAGTAACTAAAATTTGAAAGTATGTAATATACTCTCTTTTACACACACATTCCACTCATATATTGCACTTTAAACTGTTAACATAGTTATTTATTTATTTTAGTGAATTTGTGTATAACTAAGATATGAGTCACATATTTATAGTGAAATGATTACTATAGTGAAATAAATGTACATATTTATCATCTCAGTTACCCAATTTTTCCCCTTTGACAAGAGCAACTATAATTTACTCATTTAGCAAAAATTCTGAGTACAATGCATTATTATTAACTATAGTCCTTACGTTGTACATTAGCTCTCTTATGTAAAATAGGCGAAGGGAATAATATCATAAAAGTACTTGCATTCCCCTGTTTGTTGTAGTATTATTCACAATTATAAAGATATGAAAAGAACCTAGGTGCCTGTCGATGGACTAATAGATCCAGGGGTCCTCAAACTGCGGCCTGCGGGCCACATGAATCGGTATGATTGTATTTGTTCCCATTTTGTTATTTTAATTCAAAATAAGATATGTGCAGTGTGCATAGGAATTTGTTCTTTTTTTTTTTTTTTTTTTTTAAACTATAGTCCAGCCTTCAGTCCAACAGTCTGAGGGACAGTGAACTGGCCCCCTGTTTAAAAAGTTTGAGGACCCCTGATACACTGTCACACACACGTATTTTATATATATTTAAAAAAGAGGAGATTTTGCCACAGTTCACCACATGAATAGACCCAAAGAACATTAGGGTTATTGAAATAATCCAAATAGAAAAATAAAAATATTACATGATCTCACTCATATGTGGAATCTCAAAAAAAAAAAAATAAATAAAGGTTAAATAAACAGAGTTAGAGAATAAAGCAATGGTTACCAGGGTTGAGGTGGAGAAAAGGAGGTAATAATACAGAAGTCAAATACAAAGTAGCAAAGGCATTGGGAGGCTAATTCTCAGGATCTAATGTGCAACA
Organism: Loris lydekkerianus; assembly: GCA_963574355.1. NCBI lineage: Eukaryota > Metazoa > Chordata > Mammalia > Primates > Lorisidae > Loris > Loris lydekkerianus. The sequence continues at coordinate 11,879 of CAUYPK010135585.1, forward strand.
TATTATTTTATAATTTTACTCGTTAGGAATCTTCATAACAAATTTAATTGATATAAAAACAATGTACTAATCATACATGTATTTAATTCATAGACTAAAATGTTAAAAATATTAACATTTAATTTAATTACCACTAACTATTTAAATGTCAAAGTCAATTTTAGAAGTGCTTGTTGAACAATAGGTAGATTTTAATAACATGATCAGTCGAGAGTCAAATTAAATAGAACTGTGGAACTAATTGTTGCAATTTAACCTAAGATAGATTAAAGTTATTGTTACATAATAAAGAAGTTAATTTTTTTTTTTCCTTGAGACAGTCTCACTATGTCACCCTAGGCAGAGTGCCATGGTGTCACAGTTCACAGCAACCTCAAACTCTTGGCCTAAAGCGATTCTCTCGCCTCAGTGTCTCATGTAGCTGAGACCACAGGCACCTGCCACAACACCCAGCTATTTTTTTTTAATTTATTTATTTTTATTGTTAAATCATAGCTGTGTACATTAGTGCAATCAATGGGTACAATGTGCGGGATTCATATAGAATCTGAAATATTCTGATTGCAATTGTCATTGTTGTTTGGCAGGCCCGGGCAGAATTTGAACCCTCCAGCTCTGATGTATGTGGCTAAGGCCCTAGCCTCTGAGCTACAGGTACCAAGCCAAGAAGGTAATATTTTTGAAGATCATGTTAAGGACATACCCTTCCTCCCACTTATTTTTAATGACATGTTGAATCTATTTTCATTACAGGTATCTTCAGCCTAGGAGGTATTCAATCCTGTCCCCCCAAATCTGCAAAAATACATTATTGATAAATTAAAACTATAAAGTGGAAGCTCCAGAGTTGACCACCTCCCTGCACTTACCCCCTGCTTCAGTTGACCTAACTTTCATAGACGGGACATGCCCCACATGTGTGTATCAGTACTGTAGGTAGATCTAGTTCCTTCTGTTGACACCTCCATAGATGAACTAGTTTGTTACAGTCCCGTAGGTAGTCAGCTTACAGAAGTCTCCTGCAGTTGTTTTCTTACATAAAAAAACTTGACATATATTTTAATTTTGTTATTCAAAAATGTATTTATAACTATAATATATTGATTTCTGATAAATGTAAAAACATCTATAAATGTAGACATATGTAAAAAAAAAATCATTAGCCTCAAATTTTCCAAAATGAAACCCCTGCTCTCTCATGCATATAATGTAAATAATTTGATATACATCCCTCTGGACATTTTTCAACATGTTTAGGTTCATTTATGTTCAGAAGTTTATAAAATATAAATAAAATTATACATGCTATTAGTCACTTAGCTTTTCTGAAATTAATTTTTATTACTTTTTTCCTGTTATAGGTGTATACTCTAGTACCGCATTTTATACCATAATATATTTTATCCTGTATTTCTACAACAGTGAATGCTGCAACTAGCACCCTTAAACAAATTGAACATATTTATTTGTTTATTTTAATGAATTTCCTTCGGGTATTATACCCAGGGTTATTTATAAGATATATTTCTACATGGATAATTGCGAGAGGCACAGATTAAGTACATGTAAATTTTGACAGGTACAACAAGTATAGCTGAATACCTTTGGCTGTTGGGCTTTACATGTCCATCAGCAAGATTTGATAGTGTCTTAACACTCACAACAAAATTACATAGAAACATGTAATCAAGTGATAGTTTTGTTAATATTAATATTATGAGAGCAAAATCACTGTCCCAGCAAAAATGATCATTGTTATTTTATTTATTTATTTATTTATTATTATTATTATTATTTTTGCAGTTTTTGTCTGGGGCTGGGTTTGAACCCGCCACCTCCGGTATATGGGGCTGGTGCCCTACTCGTTTCAGCTTCAGACGCTGCTGGAAAGGGCATATTTTAAGGAGAAGGGAGTGGTCACCTGTGATGGATCTGCTTAGATCAAGCAAGTTAAGGGCAAAGGAGGGTCCATAGTATCCAGTAGCATGGAATGAACTGGGACTTTAGGGACAGCTGCTTTGGAGGCCAGGTGAGAGCAGAGACCAACAGAGTTAAGAAGTTAGAAGGCTATAAGCCGTATTAACCAGTTTAAGTGAAATGCTAAGTAGCGAGTGAATGTGACTGTGACTCACGAAACCATAGCCTTGGCGTTATTAACATTTCCCCTTCAACACCTCATCTCTATACATGGGTCATTGTGTTGCAACATCATGAACCATGACCAGTTCTGTAGACCAAAGGGTGCTGTTATTGAAAGGGCATTGTTAAGTTTAATTTCTTTGATCCAACATACTCAGAACCATAATTGAGATTGAGATAAGGATGCCCATATGGCCATGTCAATTATTAAAACTTAAAACAAAGATAAAAAGTCAAATAGAATACCAGGTTCTCCAGTGACCATAAGCCCAGACACTCATATTAGGATGGGACCCCAAGACTCAGCTCCCTCATGGGACATTTAGGTAACTACCTAAAGGTCTTAGCTGCCTTTAAAAGGGAAAATGAACACTACACAAGTTCCTGAGAAAAGGGCTTTTGATAGGGGGAAGTGGAGCAGGAGTCCTGGAAAGGCAGATGAGGTGGCAAATCAAATCACCCACTCACAGAAATGGACTTTGAGGGTAGGAAGTTGAGGAGCTTAGGCTCTCATGTCATGGCTAGCTGCAATTATTTGTCCACTTTTTTTTTTTTTTTTTTTTGACAGATTCTCCGTATGTTTTCCCAGTAGAGTGCTGTGGCATCACAACTCACAGCAACCTCAAACTCCTGGGCTTAAGTGATTCTCTTGCCTCAGCCTCCCAAGTAGCTGGGCTACAGATGTCTGCCACAATGCTTGGCTATTTTTTTGTTGTAGTTGTCTTTGTTGTTTAACAGGTCCAGGTTGGTATTTATTTTTTTATTATTCGGGATTCACTGAGGGTACAAAGAATTAGGTTACACTGATTACATTCATTAGGTAAAGTCCCTTTTGTAATTGTGTCCCCCCCAAAGAGATGTGCCTTACACCATGAGCTCTCAACCTCTTCCCTCTTTTCCTCTCCCTGATCCCTCAATCCCCTACACCCCACCATGTATTAGGTCATCGACTGCCTTCACATTAGAATTGAGTACATTGGGTTCTTGTTTCTCCATTCTCGTGATCCTTTACTAAGAAGAATGTGTTCTACCTCCATCCAGGTTAATACAAAAGATCCTTTTTAATGGCTGAATAGTATTCCATGGTATACATACACCAGTAAGAATTCCCCATGTCACAAAGTATCATTGTTATTTTAAATTGCTTCCCACACTAACGAAGCTATCATTTAAATACGTTCTGAAATTTATTTGTCATGTGTATTCGTTGTTCTTGGCCTTTGTGTTCATCTGATTTGCTCATGTTTCTAATATGTTATCTTACTGTATTTAAGGGTTTGTCAAATACTACGTATTATTAACTTTATTGAAAATAGAATTAATAGAATTCTTATATTTGGGTTTTGTTTGGCTGTTTTTTTTTGTCTTTTTTTTTTTTTTTGCCTTTTTTATTTCTAAGCAAATTTTATTCCATTTGCCTGTATTTCTAGGAGAGTTCATAAAAATTTCTAGAAAAATTCTGGTAAATATTTTAATTTTCCATAGCAATTATATGTATCATTCTGATTAGGAGAACTTACATACATGTACAAAAATACAATTTAGACCAAGGCTGACCTTAATGATTTATTTTTTAGTGACATATTTTCCTGTTGAAGTAAAAGACATTTTTCATGGACTTTTTTTTGTTTGTTTGTTTGTATGTTTGTTTTTGCAGTTTGGCCAGGGCCAGGTTCGAACCTGCCACCCTCAGCATATGGGGCCAGCGCCTTGCCCACTGAGCCACAGGTGCTGCCCTTTCATGGACTTTTGAATCAATCAAACTTAGTCTGCAATAGCAAGCAATTCCTTCAGTTTAATAATGTGTCTAAGATAACTTCTCTAGGACTTAGGTTTTGCATATATAAAGCATATAATTATTCTAATAATTTTACTTTATCAGGTTATAAGGATTAAGTGAAATAGTAAATAATATTATTGTAAAATTTCAAGAAGAAGGAATACTGTATTGGCTCAAATATTAATTTTCATGCCTTCTATTATAGGTAGAGTTTTTATTATTTAGTATTTTTCTTGTATATGTTTGGTAGCATGTGTATAAGGAGGATGTTGTGTGTACACTGCTGGTTTTATTAAGCATCAGATACAAACATTATATAGGTAATTATACATATATATTTGAAAACATTGAAATCTTATTTAATTTTTAAAAATTATATACACATTAGTTAGTGAAATAGCAATTGTTCAAGAGGAGCTCATCTATTATATCATTTACAACCCTACCATGTCTTCCTCTTACTACAAATTTACATCTTAAACCACCTAATATATATTTGGACCAAAGCGAATATGTGCTATAAAGGGACTTGCAAAATGTTGGACATGAAAGAAATACCATTTATATCTGGATTAATAATTGTTATCTGGAATAATTGGTATCTAGAAAGTAAAATATGAGGTCTTGATTTTGATTTCAACAGACTGATTCTGTAAGAAAGGAGACATACACTGTATTTCTAATTATAGCCATGCTTAAAAAATGAAAAAAAAAAAAAAATTAATCATATGTTACTCTTTCTTGAGCTCATTTTCTGAAGCTCTTATTGTCTCTGTTAGCATATATATGCATGTAAAATATTATAAATGTTCAAGAAATAATAGATTTACATACATTTGCATTGAACTTCACACATTCGAATGCAAACTAAGAGTATATTTACATTCACAAAGTGAGCTTATGAAGAAAGAGTTTCATTAATTGTTCATGTTTTCTTTTGGATAAAAGGAAAAACAATAATTTTCTGTTTTTTCTCATGAAACCTTGACTTTAATATGCATATGTTTTTATGAATTCTTATTTTCCCAGAGTAACAATGATGTAGTCTAGTAAACAACAGTAGTATTAATCAACATAAATCTCATCTCATGTTCTAGAACTGGGAAAAATGCCAATTGTATAACAAATGTGTAAACACATGATGTGATATATATTTAGAGTATGCTGAGTGCTTGACTAGACTGCAATTGTGAATTTTGAGTGATTATACAATCATCCAGATACATTTTTCCAAATCTCTGAATTTTTTAAAACTGATTACTGTAACACATGTACTCTGAACTGGGACAATCTTGCCCCAAAGGAAAGAAAATTTGTTATCAGAAAGGAAAAAAAAAATTGTTTCTTATGGGGGTTCATGGTCCTCCTGAGGGCCGCAGTCCATAAACAGATACATGGTATGTGAGTAACATTAAATTTCCATGGGAGAAGCAATTGGTAAAAAAATACTAAAAAAGCTCCTTAGAAATTAAAAACACAAAAGCATGAAAAACACTGCACTGGCATAATTCAGAGAACAATCTAAAAATCATTATTGCAAAAGGCCACGTATTGTTCTTTGTTAAACATTATGACATTTATTCATTATATGAATTATTTTCAAATATGTTCAATAACTTGTATGTAATGTAGTGATTATAGGTCTGTCCATAAGTCTTAGGTTTTAAGTTTTTTGTGCTAAAGATTATTTTAAAAACATGTTCTAAAAATTTGAAAATAAATAGGCAATGAAAATAATTCTCATAATGAATTTTAATAAAAGAAATAAGGAATGTTTCTGGGTTATACAACTGTTCACTTAATCTTCACAAGTTCCAATCATCTCAAAAACAGAATAAAAAATGAATCATTTCATAGTTTTGTATCTTGCAGCCTTTGTGTAAGAAACAATTATATTATATTTGTGAATGTTTGTTGAAATAATTTTAAGTGTAAAATTCAAGTTTCCCAAACATGAGACTGGCAATTCTTTTATCTACTATAAAAAAAAATGATTAGTATTAACAACTTTCACTTTGTTTCTTGTTCTATGAGCACATATTTCATAATCCATAAAATTGGCATTGATATCAGACTAAAATCTAAAATGACAAGGATAAAAAATTTAAAATTTTAAATATATTTAAATATAAATGGCACTAGTTTCATTTTATCTCCTTGAGGCAAGAAACTTGTCCTATTTGAATGTATCCCTTGCAGCCTGGCACTAGAGAGGTGTTTAGTAAATGCTTGCTGAATCTAGACAATTGTCTGCCTAAATTTTACAAAATTTTTGAATATTTGCTTATGTGATAGACCATATAAAATAATTTTGATATTTTTTAAAATTTTAGGATATGAAAATTCAACATCGGTATAATGTTTATGATTAGCTTGACAGCAGAAATTTTGATGTTAAAAATTGAACAAGTATTTGGTATCTTCCAAAGTATATGTTTTGCATCAGTCTAACCTGATGAATTTTCCAATTTTATGAATCCTCTGAAGATATATAGTGAGGCTACAGTGCAGGATTAGGGATGTTAAATTATACAGTATCAAACATGACATCGGTAACATTGATAAAGTACGCAATTCATGGTATTTTCAAGAAGTTCAGAAACTCAAGTTTTAAATCCTAATTTTACTCAAATAGTGGTTTAAAAATCATTGATTACCCATTGATCCATCAAATTGTCATCTGGAAGGTTGGGTATTTTAGAAAATGAATAAGGCATTTATGTAATTTTATTCACAGATATTTTAAAAATGTTTCATTTTAAAATACTATGTGACATCTATAGATCTTGAAATTAACTTAGAAATTAGAATTTTTTTTATTTTTTGAGACAGAGTATGTCTATCTTGCCCTCAGTAGAGTGCTGTGGTGTTACTGCTCACAGCGACTGCAAACTCTTGGCCTTAAGCAATTTTCTTGCCTCAGCCTCCCAAGTAGCTGGGACAACTGGCACCCATCACAACATCCAACTATTTTTTTGTTGCAGCTGTTTTGTTTAGCAGGTCTGGACTGGGTTCAAACCCACCTGCCTTGGTGTATGTGGCCAGTGCCCTAACCACTGGGCTACAGCGTGCCAGGTCAGTAATTAGAAATTCTTCAAAGGTTGTCCAGGGTGCAGTTCACTTCAGCTAATAAATTTTCATGCTATTTGCGCATTATTGAATATGTGTGATAGGTTTCTTCTGTTAATTTTATATAATGTTCCTTTATATTGGAAACTTATAGAAATGGATCAATGGCTGAAATTTAGTTTACAAAAGCACAAATATATATATGTATATATACATATATATACACACACACTTATACATATATATCTCAAAATAAATAGTATAATTTATCAAGGGCAGTTTTAAACAGGAGCCTTCTGTGATTTTCTCTTTACTGAGTGATTATTTTCCAGAAGCATCTTAACTGGTTCTAAAAAAAAAAAAAAAGGAAAATTTTAGTTAGAAGGAATGATAAACTACTGCTACATATTTACATTCTACTCTCTAAAATATGTTAGTGTCATGAAACCATCAAATATTTCACATTTCTACAAAAAAAGATTAAACGTATTCTTGAAAACAATCCTAGATTTAAGTTAAAGAATAAGGTTAAGATAATGTTTTGCAAAATAAAATTTATTAAGCCAATCTCTTAACATGGAGAGGACATTAAAGTCATCCAAGCATATGAGTATTTCAGGTTACAGCAACGCACACCACCACTGAACTGTCGTGACTATATGGTGGTGACAGTCACACAGGAAGGATGGCAGAAGATCACCGCAGTGTCCCAGAAAATATTCAGCTACTTATTTCTAGGAAATGAAGAACACATCTCATGAAACAACCTGTTTAGTGAGAAGGTGATATCTAGAGGTTGGTTTTTCAGCTGTCTGCGTCTATCTCTTTGTTTTGATATCTAGTAGAGAAGCCTTAGATACATTCAAAGTCAAGGTATTATGCCATGTGTATGGAATTGTCTATAGTTCTGCCTCTTGTTAATGCTACCAAAATTCCACCTATTGATGTTCCCAGAATATCCTACTCTGTGGACAGGCTTTTGAGCTCTGCTAACTACCACCACTTATGCAGCTAAGCGGTTGACATCCTCACCTAAGTCACGCTGTTGTTTCTATTAAAGTGAAAAAAACATTTTTGTCTCACTTCTATTTCATATCCTTGACTCTCAAGGATGTTTCAGAATCTTACAGAATTGTTGTGAAGCAGTTCTTTCAATTTTATTTGCAGTTCCCTCTTTTTAGGACTCAAACAAGAGGCAACAGCAGCGGAGTCTGAGGTCAGTGTGAACTGAGCCATCATGCGCTCAAAATGGCCCCTGCTCCACAAGACGAGAGTGTTGCTATGGCATCCAGATTCAGAGTCGTTCTCTCTCTTTCCTTAGTGTAATTCCTTTCCCAAGAAGCAGTTAGCTTGAGCAAATAGTTTTGAAATAGACATATTCAATCAGTCTTTTAGATATGCCCAGGCACGTTGGAACCCTATAAAAAAAAAAAAGCCCTGGTTAAGCTTATATTTGAATTCTATAGTAACAGTTTTATTTAGCAAATATAATGAATATGATTTCATTTGGTTATGAGTTGTTAAAGAAAAACTGCATTACAGATTATGTTAGATAGGCAATGAAGATTTTAAACAAGACTATTGCAATAAGAGAGAAAGATTGAACTTAACTCTGCTGAAACCAAAGATAGGGGAGGTTTTAGTGTTGGGGTATGCAAGTAGAAAAGTACTGGGAGTTGGTCAACGTGATAAGGCATCAGTGTTTGTCACTTACTGAAGTTAGGCTACTACAATCCCATAGAGACTGAGAAATAAGGTGCAGTATCTTTCTGGACAACTGCATTTCAAAGAGATGGCCTCATAGCCTTTGAGAAAGACATTTCTGGGTTACAAAACTTACAAGCAGTTGGGGGTCAATTTACATCTCAAAGGAGAAAAATACAATTTTAAGTTTTCTAAAGTAAATGCCCCCCAAAGGGAGCTCTGGGGGCCCTATACTCAGAAAGAAACTTGTATAAAATTTAGTTAATCTGAGAAAAACACTAAGGTTGCATTGGTCAAAGTTAGGTTCCTGAGTCCCCAAGCTCAGTCATGGCATAGCAACCTAAAGAGATATCCTAAAGGAAGGTGATTAAAAGTAGTGATAACAATGATGATAATAGAAAAGTTGATTTATTCGTTTATTTCTATGTATTGTAACTAAAATAATACTGAGACCCCCCTCGCCACTGACTGAATGGATCTCTTCTTGTCCAGATGAACCTCAGAGAAACCTTAAAACTGAGTTCCGAGCCAAGATGAGATGGGAGCTCAGACCCGTCTCATCACAACCCACTTTTGCTAACAGTCATTAGGCTATTTGCCATAAGGGCTAAACAGAAACCAATCTCACAAACAGAATCTCTCATTCTGCAGTTTTGGAACTATAAACGAGGAGCATTCTTTCATGGTAAGTGTGTCTTAAGTCTCCCCCCATCCGCAACTGACTTACTGGACCCCCAGTTGGCCAAAAAGATTCCTAAACCTGAGTTGCTAGCCATGGGAAAGGAGATCAGACATGACCAAGCACTCTCCACTTCTTAGAGATGTTCTTTGTGAATCACTAACAGGCCTAAGGCTATTTAAGACTTACTGATACCGGAATTTCAGGTTCTTGGTCTCAGTGATTTGAAGAATAAATTGATGGACCATAGGATCAGTGGTAAGTCAGGATTTATTTATAGAAACAAAAATTACAACAACTACAAAAACCAAACCTCCTCGCAGAGAGAACCCAGGAGGGGAACAAGCTCTCCTGCTCCTTCCTGGAGGTGCCTTTAGGCTCTCTGCTCAGGGGTTTATATAGTGGCAGGGAGGTTGTTCTGCTAGGGTGTGAGTCCTGTCAGTTACAGCTAGCTGTCCAATGAACTCTCAGGTCTTGGAAACTGACAGGAAATCCACCAGTCAGAAGTGCAGGGTGGAGGAGACAGCAAGGCACCATCCATGGAACTGACCAGTTAGAAGTCCATGTGGAGGAGAAAGCATCTCCCCAGCAGGTGTCCAGCCCTTGCATCAAGCTGGTTCCTCCATCCACAGAAGCATCAACACCTCCAGAGCAAAGGCAGCAGGTCATGGTGCTGCCTTGTCCTGCATTACTACCTGCAGGTCTCTATATACATAACAAACCACTTGAGTCTATTGTACTTTGTCTCTAACTAACAGACCTTTATCTTAAGCATTCTTTTTCACAGACTCCTGGTCATTTAGACAGAGCCTAACTCTGTTATGCCCAGGAGTCTCTCAAAGACCACACCACCAGACAAGTCGAATTAAAGAGAAGTCCTTTTATTGAAGAGTGGGCCAGCCACTACCTCAATGTCCCAACATGGGGTTTCCCTGAGTTTTCTGTGGCTTTGGTTTTTACAGGGCAAAACTTTTCCAGGGGACAAGCAAACATTATTACAGAAGCAAAAATAACAGTTAAAGGGGTAGAGGGAATCACGTGGGTAGGGTGGTTAGTCATTTTACAGTGCTATGATCATGAGAGCAATTAGTGATTTTTCTTCCTTGCAAAATAGGTACAAACCACAGGGGGGAAATGTAGGGAGGGGAACCTACAGATAAGGGTCTAAAGGACATGATCATAAAAAGTTATAATCACTAGGGCTGCATCACCAGCAAATGCATTTACAGTTACACAATGGGAGGGCAAACAAGAGGAACTAGTTTTGAAGGTAAAAGGGAGAAAATGGTAAAATGGAGTCAAGTTTGTTCTTTTAACATTTCAATATCATATGTGGATGGTATGAAGACGACCTTAACATAATGACAAGAGTCATTGTCACAGGGGTATTTAGCAACTTTTTACACAAAACTAATAATTCTAACAGTTCTAACCAGGTACACTGCAAAATACCATGCAATGGACGCAAGAGGGAATGGGAGGCAAGAGGAACTGGTTTTATTTAAAAGCAATAAAATGTAACAAAACAACAGAATGGAGTCAGGCCTGCTTTGCCTCCCCACCAATTCCCAGGAATAAGAGTTACAACAAAATGGAGTTAGGCCTGCTTTTCTTTGACCCTAAGAACTCTTTCAGCCAATTGTCAGTTAAAGAATCTTTAAACCCACCTGTAAGCTCCCCCACTTCCAGACGTCCTAAGTTTTTAGGCCAAATCAATGTATTGTTTCTGTGTACTGATTTATGACTTCACCTGTAATCCCTGTGTCCCTAAAATATATAGAGTCAAACTGTAACCCCACCCGTGTCCACTTGCTCAAGGATTTTCAGGCATGGCTTGGGGTCATGGTCCTGAAGTTAGGCTCAGAATAAACCTCTTTATATTATTTTACAGACTATGGTTTTTTTCCGACATGAGAAACCACCAACCATGGAGTGGTTCTGGCCAGTTTGGGGTGTAGACTGTCTGCTTAATATCAAAAGGCTAAAAAGCCCACCCCCAGACCACACTGTAAATGTTGCCATTTTGTGAACAAGGATCCCGCAAAGTACCATGAAATTCAATTGCCTGCACATGTTTCTCCTTTCTTAAATATTTATGGTCCTCCTATAGTTTATTTTATATGTAGGTTTAGACACCCCTGCTTAGCATAAACTCCTGCTCCACTAGTCACTCCCTCAAAGGACATGCTCTTAGCTTCTGCCCCAAGCTCTGTTTCCTATCCTGTCAGAATGGCCAGCTACAGCCTGAAACCCTTTATGAGAGAAAAGCAACACCAACAAAAAGCTCTTCTTCCCAAATGTATGACCCTCACCATTTCTTTACAGTTGACAGCATCAAACAGGGCAGTAAGGACTTTATAAGGTTTCTTTAACAATGTCTTTAAAATAAACTATTATTGACCAAAAAGAAGATGAGCAAAATTAATATTAGTAGAAGGTTTATTGGAGCCAAATTTGAGGGTTGCCACCCCATAGTGTAGCTTGAAGTTGCCCTGAAATATACAGAGTTTATTAGCAGCAGTTACAAGTGGAAGGAAAAGAAGAAGCAGTTTCTGTATTGTTTATCAAGAATGTATGTTAAAATGACATAAGATTTTGGTCAGCTATGCATTTTTCTTTGTATCACAAATCCCTGGAACACAAAGATGGTGGATGGAGCTGCTAGTCAGGAACTACTGCCCCCAGGAGGAGGAGGATGACTGGAGTCCCTCACACAGCTCTCTCTGGGCCACATAGCTCAGGTTGCTTTAAGTTGCTTTTCTCTTCTTTTCATTGATGTGGTTACTATTTTAATTCCCATTTTCCAATTAAGATACTGAATGTACAAAGTATATCCTTGATCATTCAAACAGTACATGTTAAAGATTCTGAAAGAACCAGACCAGCTCTATCTTAAGAGTTAAGTTTCGCTCCCCCCAAACCCCACCATTTTACTCAGTAAATTTCACCTTTTAGGCAAGCCCAGGCAATTCCCTGAAATCATGAGACAACTGCCCACCAATCAGAGAACCCCCCCCACCTAACCAATCTAGAAGCGCCCCCTTTGTCTCAAGTTGTGCATGCCCACCTGCTGCACAGGACCATAAAACCCCCCTGCTCCGGAGCTCAGGGCTCCTGGCTCAAATCCGTTGTAAGGAGATCCTGGGGCCCAAGCTTGGGCTTGCAATAAAATGGCTCTTTTGCTTTTGCATAGGACTCGGCTCCTTAGTGGTCTTTGTGGGGGATTTCAAGATCTGGGCACAACAATTCCAACCGAGACATCTTGACATCAGAGCTGATAGAACATGCACCACCAGTTGAATCACGGCATTCAAACTTAGCCCTGGTAAACCGGGCTAGGTTACACGGAGCCAGAGAATTCAACTAGAGTTTACTTAATTTAAGACATTTGTATCCTAACTTTGCATTTTTTTTTTTTCATTGCCATATTATAACTGGAATCTGTCTGCCAAGACAGTAGTGTCTGAGACTCAAAGAATGAATCTGTGGACCACCCATGTAATGAAAAGGGATAGATTTTAGTGATAGAAAAGAAAAGAAGGGAGCTAAAGTCCCTGAGGCAGCAGAGTAGGGGTTCTGAGCAGGTAGCCCCTTTGGCCTTTTTGCACAGGGGTTTATATACAGCTTTTTCTACCCTGTGGGCAAGGGGGGTTGGGAAGATGGAATTTATGTCTGTAATATGTCCTAACTGCTTGGCACCGGGGGCCTGTGGGCGGAAGTTTTCCCAAGCCCGCTGGGAGAAGGGGAACCAACTGGAAGCGATGGGAATTGAGGAAAATATAACACAAGAGAGGACACAGAGAGGAAAGATGGGAGGGGGAGGTCTGACTCAGCTGATGGCTGCCGCCAGCACCAAAGCACAAAATCAGCTTTATTTTACAGTGTCTCCGCAGAGTGTTTATGGGGAAGTAGCATAGACAAGACGTATTTTGGGTCTCACAATATGACTGGACAACCTAAGTAACTTGATCAAAAACAGATCATCCTGTTAATGATTTCTGCTTAACTTCATTAACATATGTTAAGTAAAAAGGGAGAGATCACAAGGATTTCTGCACAGTTCTTAAAGATTAACTAGACAAAGAAAGAGCTAGTGACTCTGGCAGAGAGCATGAAGAAAGGAATATGATTGCTTTAGGAAAGGAGGAGAACTAGTTGGGGTTCATTCTCTGAATGCTCCCCAGGCTGTGGGGCTCCTCACAGAAGTTAATTTTAGAACTGCCCATGTGCATTCTCTGCTCCAGGAGTGGCGCATTAGGTGGACTGCTTACCAGAATGGTTCTTTTGTTTAGGGTCTGTGATCATGCTGTGTTTAATTCTTGTAAGACTAGAAGTAGATCTAAGTCTCCTTTGTCATTTTTTTCTAAGCCCTCTTTCTCGTCTTTAATCTCCAGACCTCCATAATTTGATGCTGAGAAAATGCGGAACTATAGAGAATCAGGACACGAATGAAAAGCAATGTTGTCTGTATGAACTAACCAGAATAATTTGATTAGACCATAAGCCAGTTGTAAGTATAATTCAGGACCAACATTTTTTCTGCAAACGTAGACTGTGCACATTGTAGTACAGTATTTAGAATAAGAAAAAAAAAAAAAAGCATATCTGAGAGCTGGGAATTTAAAACAATGCATAAGTATCTTTAAGAGTTTGATCATTAGTCAGGAGAAAGAAATTCCATCAATAATGTAGGTCTAAAAATATCTAACAAGACTAAAGAATATCTGATTTCTAGTAAAACTGAAGTCTTCAAATGTTGATTCATTGTCTGAAAATAGAAATAAATATAATTATTTTAGGGGCAGAGATGCTGTGACTAGTAGAGGTATTCATGCTAAATTTTGACCACAGATTATAGGCTAGAATGGTTACTAGCTTGGAGACTGATTTAAACGTGCTGTTTCTAGACTCACGGTCTGTTGGTTCTGGGAATCTACTCTGTCTCACTCTAGTATTCAAGTTACTTTGTTGCATTTTTTTCTTTGCTGGAATACATCAACCAGATCAACTTTGAGTACTTCCAAAGCACAAAAACCAGAATGACATTGAGCCTGGGCAGAGAGGCAAGAAGGAAAGAACGGTAGTATCTAGAAGCACTTAGAAGCAATTAGAGCATGACACCATCATCAAAGCAAAAAGGAACTGCGTTGGGGAAAAGGAGAATGACTGATCCATCACTCTAGACAGGAGAACTAGAAGGAACATTTTAATTCAGAATAAAATGAGACTTTTTATAATTAAAGGGCTTTTGCTTGTTTTGTTTTGAAAGAATGGAGTCGCAGGTGACATACCAAGTTACTTATTACAGGAAGGTTTTCAAGAAAGAATGAGTGACAACCTTTCATGATTTTGTGCTAGAATTCTGCAAATTAGTAGAATAGTGAACTAAATGATGTCTAGTTTCCTCCAAAATGTATGATTCAAATTTTATAGTCTTTTACATTATAGAAATGGATATGTTCCAGACTTTCTATATACTACCATGTAAGAGATTTTTCATGTGTAATCATTTTTTAAAATACCATCTGCCTTAAGATTCTATTAATGTGAATCCAATTATATACTGACATGGAAATTAATATGCTATTTTGCTTACATGGTTTTTGAATGAACTTTTTAATACTTTGTTATGAGGCTAATGCAATGGTCCAGTTGTATCAGATGGCTAGAGTCCATTAGATTAGTAACTATGTCATGGCTAATTCCTGTTATTAAACAGAAGAAAAATATGATTGCCGTTAGTTCACTGGATCACTTAAGTGTAATTGATACTTGAGTCCACTTGTAGATTCAAGTTTTATTACCTTATATTTGTGTTCTGCTTTTAATAATATATTGAGTCATGCAAGGTATAATGTGCAATGGCTATAATACTCCTTTTCAGTTTTCATAGTGATTATAAATTATAGTCCTAGTATTAGGCTTAGTAATTCACTTTTAAAATAATATTTATTTTGTATATTATCATATTAAAAAGTCCAAATTATTTATTGATTTTTTTTTAATATGAGTAAGACTCTAGTTGTATACTGTGTAAAAATTTTTTAAGAATACATCATATTGAATTTTCTTATGCATACACATTCCTGAGATTACAGTTAAATATCTTCATGATGACAGAAGAATCTAAATAAACATATTGTAAATTTGAATGCATTTTGGCTTGAAATGTAATATTTAAAAAATACACTTTTTACATTTCCAACTTATACTTTTGACACTTTGTCACTATAGAGAAGATATGTAATTATAATAAATTTGAGAAAATTTTAATGTGTGGTACTAACAATGACAAAATTGCCCTTTTTGAGAAGATAAGCTGTTTGAAAGTTACAGCCACCGTAATTAACTCTTTGAATTTTATCTCTAACAGAATTACACAGGGATGCAGAGGTTGTAATAATCATAGCTAGCTTTATTGAGCATTTATTATGCAATAGTCACTATATACCATACCTTACACATAGTACCAACTTCTTTAAGCTAACTTAGAAGACAATTAGTTCCTTCATTCTGTACCTCCACCAATATACATAATTTTGAATGAAAATGTTGAGATTAATAAAGTAAACAGAATTTTTTGTTGTTGTTGTTGTGGGACAAGCAGGAACCTTGACCTTGAACAAGTGCAGTATAATGTGAATGTGTTTGAGATATGGAAAGATGGAAATTAACTGAAGCTAAACAGTGAGGTAGATGGGGCTATATTATAAGGGGCTTACATACCTGCTAAAAAGGTCAGTATTATTTTGCAGATGATTAAAGACTATTTTAGCAATGTGAAAAATAGAGTTATAGAATTAGATTTTAATGAGAAAGACAGATCAAGGCTCATAAGTAACACATTGTACTTATGTAATACATGTCAAAAGTAACACATTCTATGAAGAAAATAAAGCAGGCAATGGTACAGAGAGTAGCAAATGGTGATGGCATTGGAGAACTTTGTTTGGATGTCATGGTTAAGAAGGAATCCTTTGAGGGGATGACATTTGAGCAGAAGCCTTAATAATGAGAGACATTTGAGCTGATACCTGAATGTTGAGAATGAATAAGTCATCTAAAAATGTTGAGCAATAGTAAAGGTCAGGGCAAGAGCAAATATGCTGAGACTAGAAAGAAGTCAGTGTACTTTTTTAAAGGACAAGAAGATCCCCAGTATACATGAAACATAATAAAAGATGGGAAACATGACAGGATATGTTTTTTGAGATGAAGGTCAAGGACACGTGTATGCTCCTGTGGACACCATAGCAGTCAGGAGTTTGAGTTTTATCCTACTAGTAAAGAGAGGGGAAAACTCTTGGGATGATGATTTCTCAATGGGTCCCTTTGCCTGAGCTATTAGATAGATGGCATGCTTATCAAGCAAAAGAAGTAATGCCCTGACTTCACCATGATACAATTCATCTATGTAACCAAAAACACTTGCACTCCTTAAATTTTTTGAAATTAAAAATAAAAACAAATAACACGGCCAGGCGTGGTGGCTCATGCCTGCAATCCTAGCACTCTGGGAAGCGGAGGCGGGCACATTGCTTGAGCTTACAAGTTTGAGACCAGCCTGAACAAGAGCAAGACACTGTCTCTAAAAATAGCCAGGGCTGTGGAGGGCTCCTGCCGTCCCATCTACTTGGGAGGCTAAGGCAAGAGAATCACTTGAGCCCAAGACTTTGAGGTTGGTATGAGCGATAACACCACAGCACTCAACCCCAGGGTGACTGAGTGAGACTCTGTGTAAAAAAAAACAAAACAAAAAAACAAACCCCCCCCCCAAAAAAAAACAAAAAAAACGAGGTAACACAGGGAGCAATACAGGTTTATAACAGAGAAAATGAGTTAAATTTAAATATAGTTTTGAATTTTAAGTGCTATGGGGTCAGTTAATTAGTCAGCTCCTTGGGAGAAATCACGTGCTTTGTGGGAAACACAAGGATAGACATTTGAAATGTTGGGAGTAATTCAGACCAAATCAGTAAGCGAGTATCAAAGGCATTGAGACTTGAGAATGAAGAAATGAAGGGTTAATCGTCACAGAGATGGGAAGATTAACTGAAGTGTATAGGACGGAGATATAAAGAGAAGTAAATTTCAAGAAGAGAATATAAAAGACATTAAAAGCTAGAGAAATTTTAAATCAGATATGTGTATAACAAATATTGTTTGCCAGTTTTGGCAATGGAAAGAATTAAGATCAGGAGTGAGCTTTGATATTTTAGGAGGATGCAGACATTAATACTTTCAAATGGCATCTCTTTAGAAAATTTTCAGAATATTTTAAAACTTATAGGACAATCCAGAGAATTTTTTTAACTGTTTTATCTAAGGCCAAAAACATGAGCTAGGTATGGCAAGAGCTGCTCTTTGGCCTTGGAAATGTAGCAAGCCTGTTCATGCATTGTGTTATAAGAGATTATGAACTAGAAAACTAAAAGATGTCAATTTATTTATTTACTTATTTTCTGAGACACAGTCTCACTTTGTTGTCTGGGCTAGAGTGTCACGGCATCTGCCTACCTCACAGCAATCCCCTAGATTCAAGGGATCCTCCTGTCTCAGCCTACCAAGTAGTGGGGAATACAGGTGCTCACTACAATGACCGTTATTTTTTGTTGTTGTTATTGTTTTATATTTTTTAGTAGAGACAGAGATCTCACTCTTGCTCAGGCTGATCTCCAGCTCCTGAGCTCAAGGAATCCTTCTGCCTTGCCCTCCCAGATTGCTAAGGTTTCAGGCATGAGCCACTGTGCCCAGGAAAACATGTAGATTTATTTCTTAAGTACTCTCAGTCTTTTGCCTCTGTTTGCTTATTTAAGTCATTATTCATTCTCAATCTCTCTCTCTCCTCTCTTCTGCTTCCTTCTTTCTCTCTCCTCTCTCTTTCCTCCCTCTCTCTCCCTCCACTTTTCTCTCCCTTTTATTTCTATAATTCTCTTTTATTTCTGCAGCTTCATATTTTGTTATCAATACCTGTTATGTGCTGAATTGTGTCAATCCTTAATTCATATGTTTAGGCCCTTAGGCTGTCCTCTCCTGCCTCCTCAGAATGTGACCCTGTTGGAAGATAAGGCCATTAAAGATGAAACTGAGCCAAAAATAAAGCCATTAGAATATGTCCTCATCCCATCTGACTTCTGACTAATAAGAACAGGAAATCTGGAAACATCAAGGATGTGTGCATAGACAAAAGAGCACATGAAGAGGCAGCAAGAAGGCTGTCATCTGTAAGCCAAGGTGAGAGGCCTCAGGGCAAACCAACTCTGCTGGCTCTTTGATTTTGGAGCACTGATGTCCAGAACTGCAAGAAAATAATTTTTTGTCATTTTGGCCACCCAGTCTGTAGTATTTTGCTATTGCAACCTTAGCAAACTGAGGTTGTTATTGATGTGATTCTTTCAGGGAAGTCCAATCTGATGTCTTGAGGCTGCATGCAGATCCTATGAGAACTTTTTTGCTTATCTGTGGTGGTGAATAACACAAAAATTCTGCACAGATCTTTTTTTCTTTTTCTTTTTCTTTCTTTCTTTTTTTTTTGCTAATCAGCTTTTGTTAGTGTTTATGCATTTAAATTTAATGTATGGCCCAAGGCAACTCTTTCTTCCTCTTTCACATTTTGTATTCTATGAGCTCTCTTAATTCTGACAGCGCTAAATATTTGTACTATTGTTTCGAATAATGTAGATTTTATGCCCTGATGTCATCCTATAACAATCACCCCAAATGCACCCCAATATGCATACATTGATTTAGATGACAGTAACAATGTCATGATGATAAAATCTGTTGTTTGAAATAGCTAAATGTAGTGACATGGGGAACATAGTGGATGACTGAAGGAGCATCCAATCTAAAATGATGCCAGATCCAATGAAGCCAACTTAAATAAGAAGGAATGTAAACCCTTCAAATTAAATCTCAAAACTAAATTTCTAATTATATTGATGATATAAATAAACACCACATATGATGCAAAAAACAAAAACAAAGACAGCTCTCAAATATAAACTTTAACTACTTTAACTGCTAATGGAATGTCTATCAGTCTGTCAAGTTGTAATAAATGATGACATAAAATTAGATGTAAGGAAAGTAATTTGCTCAATATTTGCTAGGCTACTCACATTGTATTTATATAATTCTCGTTGCCAGAACTTTCAAGAGATATTAACTAATTAGGTCTAGATACAGGCTGTCACCCTTGCTGTGCATCAACTTACAAAGGGAAAACTTTGTTCTCCAGATCCTCTGTTTATTTCAACACAGGCTTAATTATTTACTTAGTTTAGTTTAATATTTTTAGATTCTCCTTATCATTGGACAACACTAGACACACTTTCCTAGATGCATTTCTGTATGCAAGAAACAATATCACACTTTTCTGTATCCTACTCTTTTGATATCTACTTTATTTTTTTTAAACACTTTTATATGATTCTCACATTGGATTTGACTTTAAGATTACTATTTTTTCTTTTGAATCATTCTTTCTAAGATATATTATCCATTTTCATAACTTCTGGTATAAAATTAATCTCAGTGAATCAAAAAGACAGTATGTACAGAACATAGTCATTAGGCCTCATGATCATGGTTTTATTTTTTTTTTAAACCGATTCTTTCCTTTTGCCAAACAGTAACAACAACTCAACGCATCTAAAATTGAACTAATTTCTCTACAACTAGCTTCCTTTCTGGTTAACCTATGTTAGTAAATAAACTGCTGGAAATCTTGATAGAAAAATTCCACCTGCCTCTTTTTCCCTGTCCAATTGTGTTAGGTTCATGCTGACCAGTCACTATTCTTTGCTTCCCTGTCACTAGAGTAGAACTCCATGTCATGTCTGCCTTAATGGAATATAGATGTTTTTTTTTTCTGCTCTTCTTGAAGCTTTTTTGTTTCTTCTCACATCAATGTTCATAGTAGCCAGAATCATCTTTTAAATACTCACTGAATCATGACACATACTTTCTTAAATTCTCTACAATGTTTCTGCATAGGCTTTATTTGTGCTGAATTTCCCACACCAAAGGCAGGATTTGGCAAGTTGCAGATTCCCAATGAGTTGTTAAACTGATTGTTAAATACAATGAATAAATGTCTGAATGGATTTACAAGTTCTTGAGGACTTAGAGAAAATTTAAATATCTGGATGTTAATGAGGGATATGCAATCAGAGAACCAGTGGGTAAATTTTAAAAGAATCCCTTATATGTTTATTTAGAAAAAAAGCTCTTAAGAATAGAAAAGTATCCTATGATTTAAAAAAAGAAAGAAAGGCTTTTGTTAAAGATGTCATCTATTACCCCTGAGACTACGATATTCAATAAAAATATTGAGGATCATGATAAGAATTGTTAAACATTTTAGATTCCACCCCCAAATCACTACTCAACTAATGTGCTTAGATTTAATATCCATTATCTATATGTGAAAATTTGAATAGTTCTATAATCTTTACCTCATCTAACTTCAAGATTTATGCATAGGATGACAGTATATTATATAATCATGCCATTACATTCAAATTTAAAAATTTTCACAAACCCGTTAGTGAAAACAAAGGAGTTTTACTTATGAGGCTGACTTCAGTGCATTGTGGCTGCATGCTTAAACCGTTTGCTTTTTATCGAATTGAACATACTTTTCTTTGGTCAAAAAGGTGTTGCCAGATTCATGATAAGTGAATAGCAGAAGGGTGGTGCCCTGAATTTAATGCTGATCAAAGTATATTTGCTTTTTATCAAGACGACATTTCTTCTGCAGCTCCTATTGAAAAGCAAAACTGCCTCTATGCAAGAAAGGGTGGCAGGTCTTTCCGTTCAGATCAGGCTGAATGAAACCTCATCCCTACCACAAGGGAGCGCTTTGCTTTTTCTGTGGATGACATTGTCTCACTTTTGCTTTGCTTTCCCCATTAGCGAATTCCCTGTACTATAAGTGAGATTATGCATTATTTGAGGACTGAGTTGCTCTCATACATAAAACCAGGATATAGGGAGGAGGGAAAATCATTTTTTACTGTGAATGCACAGAGCCACTTAAGTGACTGTCAGGTGTCCCTCAGTTCAAGAGAATCTTTTCTGTATGTCCCCTGGGAAGTTCAGAACATTTCTTTGGAAATGAAAATGTTTTTCTTCCCACTCTTACTGCATTTCTTTGAAGCCAGAATACAAGCCATTATTCAAAGAATGAATAATCCTGAAAATCCCCCTTGGGAGGTCATCCTGATGCATGCTGCATATAATGTAAAAGAGAAGGCAGAATGAAGAGCCTTTTTGTAAATAGCTGGTGTAATAAAAAGAAAAAAAGTTAAAATTTAAAAAGTTCTTGCCTCAAATTGTGAGCATATTTACTTCACTGTTAGATTGTCTATAAAAAAGACATCCTAGGCTGCTAGATTAATCTTTAACTATATTTGACAAACATTTTAATGCATATCACATTTTAGCCTCACAGTTTTACCACCCTTGGCCATTAACTTGTTTTACAAGCCTCCATAGAGTAGGTATTAAACACTTGAAATTGACTAGATGGAAAGGGACTGAGATTGTGTTTAGAGGAAAGAAAAGAATGTCGTCTTTAATCCAAATCTAAAACATGATACACGCTATTTTAAAAACAATTAATTCTTGGCAATTCAAGCCTCAAAACAATTAGAATAAAATAAGGAAGATTTATCAATGTTCAATTATTAACGTGACTAATACAGATTTTGCTGAGTTTAATTGTATGCTTTTTATAGTGAAATGTGAGAAAAATATTATCTAAAATATTTGGGAAAGTGAAGCTGCAGTTATAAAAACTATTATTCCATTTATTCTTTTTATGAAAATTAATCCAAAATATCACAAAATTTTTATAAACCGCTCTTTCAGGTTTTTGTTGATGTCACTTAAAACTGGTCACATATTCCATTCCCAGACATTTTCTTATCTCCCTATATGTTTTTTTCTTTATTTTACCATGATAATTATCTTAACATTATATACTCATACTATATTTTTACTATGTTTTTATTTTTTAATTGTTATTTTTTTTAGCTTTTACAAAATGAACAGCTTCTGCATTTAGAGAAAGATAAATGTGAGAGTTGAAAAAATAAGGAGAAGTATATATAATAGATGTACTGGGATTTAACGGGGTTTCCCAGGCAGGCAAATTTTGAAAGCATAATGAATTAATTTATAGTAAGTTTCTTAATTCTCTTTCTATGGCAGTTGTATGATTTATTTGTTACACTTTTGTACTTATATCACAGTATTTGTGACTTTGGGAGGCAGTGTTGGCTAATAGAAATGATAACCTGAGTGCCAACGAACTAGGATGGGATTCAAGATACACACAGAATATTAACTTTGTTTGTTATTTTGGGTACATCGTTCTATTGTTCCAAACCTAGGATAAGAGATTTAGACAGGATGATCTTTAATATCCCCCTAGCTTTACTTGATTCTTGATTCTTTTCTCTTCACTTATTTATCTACTTTCTCCTCCAACAAATATATAATTAGAGCATGCTATGTGTCAAAGTCCTAAAAACAGAGTAGTGAAAACCGGAAAAAAAATCTTACCTATACACGAAAAAGAGAAGTTAAAAATGTGAACAAATGTGTAAAATAATAATGAAGAAAATAAAAGAAGAATGTGGATGACATCAGAAAACACATATGGAAGACAGAATTTAATCTGAGACTGGAATCACGAAGTCATGCAATGACTGCAGGGAAAAACTATTTCAAGTTGAAGAAACAATGGATCCTAAAGGCTTGGGGCAGAAATAGTTTGGAATATTCAAAAAGCAAAGAAAGTCTCCATGGGTGCTTCAGTGTGGTAGGGGTTAACTATGAAAGTTAAGCAGGGTTAGACCATGTTGGGCTTCCTACTCTGGAATAAAGGGGTAGAGATTTATTTTGAAAGTGGAGGGAAGCTACTGGACATGTTTCACTAGGTGGAAGTCACTTCTGATGTGAGAAGAACAGATTGTAGGACGGCAGGAATAGAAAGAGATTAGATTGTTGGACTGGAGTTTGGGTTAAAGAGGTAACAATGAAGACTGTGAGAAGTGATTTTATTAAGAACATATTATATAGGTAGATTCTATAGAATTACCTGATAGGTCCCATGTGAACGATAATAGAAAGAGATGACAGAGCAACTAAGAGCTTGTCTTTTAGATCATGGCTTCATTTTGAGATCAGCAAAGCATCAGTCTGAAAGGACGGTGGGAGGATATCGAGCAGCTGTGGACATTGTACCATGAAAAGGTGATTTGGTGCCAGGAAAGTACAGTAGGTAAGGTGTTAGAATAAACGTGGAGAGCAACTCCTACGGTACTTTCATTTCATCACTGTGAGAGTAAAATATGCCGTCTCCCCACCATATTCCCTCTGTTTGACTTTGGCTTGCCTTCCTTTCTTTCCCTGTCTTGTCTTCCATGTTTTGTTTTTCCCTTGTGCTTTTGCTACTAATAATGGATATTGGTTATTTTTAAAGTTGGAAATATTCCCCCTACACTGATCGTTCATCGAATACACATCGCTAATCTTCTGAACCAGCTGGAACCATTTTAATCCAATGGTTGTAAGATTTTAAAAACATCGTTTTGTAAGTACATGGCTCTCTGGGAGACATGATAGTAGTCACACATGTTCTAGACTGAAGTCCCCTGTCTATGACCCAATGACAGCAGCCAAAAGGGAGAAGAAATGTGCAAGGGCTTGTGAGTACACGTTCTGAAGATTACTTTGATAGATGTGTTTGTCAAGAATCTCAGTTGATGTATCCCCTAACCCAGGCCTAGTTTTCCTTCTTCTGACATAAGTAATGGTCTAAATCTGCAGGAAACCAGAAGACTTAGAGACTTCACAAAGATATATTTTACGTAAAATTTGGAATTTACACATCAAGTGAGATGTATTGTTTCCTGTTATTTTAGTGAGCAGAAGGTAGCCAGAAGGGAGAGGGTCTCATGCTCCCTCCATACCTATTACAGCAATTTATAATTGAAAAATAAATAAATAAATAAAATAAAAATAAAAAAATAAAAAAATAAAATTGTTATCAATAATAAACTATAATTCTGACTTGATGACGTCATCTGCAGAAAGATCAGGCAGCTCTCTTGTTACTAACTAATAGTGGTTAATACACTTAGAATTTAAAATTTTTCAAGGATTCTTTATGAGTTCTCTCTCTCTATAATTATATATATATATTATATATACTAATTAAGCCTTATAATAATCATAAGACATAGGTATAATAATAATGAAAATAAAAAAATATTATTGTTATTATTAGAGAAGAAATTTGAGGCACAAACAAGTCAAATAATGACCTGTGAAAATTACATGTGATTAACTGTTAAAACTCTGCTTGTCTATCTCTTAAATACTATGAGTCTTAGAAAAATTAATGATAAGCTGGCACAAATTTGGAGACAACTTTCTTCCAGAAACCCTATAAATTATGGCATGTTTCATTTGTAGTAAGAATGTAAAACACATTTCTGAGATATGTGCACACAGATGTTGGTATGACTTTGTTTTTAGTAACTGACTTTTTCATTTTATTTATTTGGTTAACAAACATCTATGGAAATGTTTGTTGTAAGCTTATGGAATTCAGCAATGAAAAAAATACAATTCCTACTTTTACTGAGTTTACTTTCTAAAAGAGGAAATTGAGACGCTTATTTCCATCTTTTCCTTAAGAGGCAAGTAATAGATATCTTTGACCTTACAATAAGTGTTAGAAGGTTCCAAGCTCAAGAGTGATTGACAAAATATGTCTCAGAACACTACAGCATAATCCATTTAATAAGCTATATGACCCCTGTTGCCTACACAAGCAGGCAACAATTGTTTTTTAGTGCCTGCAGGAGTGAACTAACATTATAACCCACTGGAAATCTGTGAGATTTGCATGAAGGAGGTCATTCACTAATTAAACCACAGTGCCATTTCATGGCAAAGGATTCTTGTTATTGTTTCACTTTCACTAACACTTTGCAGTGTCTACAAAACATTAAATCAACTAAGAATTTCTATAGCTTTTGCCTGGTTATGCTTCAGAGGAAAAAATCATTAATGACAATAATCTTCTGAGGCTTACTTGGAAGGAAGAGAGCTTCATTTTGGCACTCTGTGAATTTCTCCCATTTGTACTAAGCAGCACAAATGGACCGCTGAATGGTGTTATTGCATCTTCATCCACCGAGAAAATGGTATTCTGTGCTGCTCGCTTGAATAGAATATTGGGATATCAAAACACCAGACAAGTTTTGTGCCTGGAACACCTTCCTCCAGGTTTTACACAATCAGCAATTTACTGTGCACATCACACAGTGGTTTCACATAATGTCTTGCCGTTGTTTTAAAGTGATAACTTTTTAAGTGCTGGCTGTCTTATTTGGACAAGGGTACTTATTTATGGATGTTTTCCAAAGACCAGATAGAGATGTTAGTGTGTCTTAAGACAAATCAATAAATATACACATGCATACAGAAATAAAACACATCTGTAAAACACTTTCACTATGACCTAGTTAGGGCTTTTGTTTCATCACCTTTCAAATGTTTTCAAAACATTTACAATCATTCGAATTGGATACCTGAAGTTTGCAGGTTGTTTGAAAAGGATAGTGTGAGATGTCAGCAGCACCGACTCAGACATCTCAGAGAGCCATTTTTAGACTTCTTTTCTTCTCTATTTTTGTTAGTAACCTTGCAGTGCAGTAAGAGAGCTCCTCTGTGTGAATTGACAGTGTTGCCAATACTGTGCTGTGAAATTGCACTCTGCAACTTTGCCCCAAGGTATTTAGCAGTCTGGAGTTGAAGTTTGATAAAAATGAATGGATTATTTCTCTCCAGTGGGAAAAGCTGAATGGTCTGATGTGCAAGGCATTAGATGGTGAGTCGGAAGTCATGGCCTTGTCGCTTACTTGCTGTGTGACCTTGGGCAAATCAATTAACTTCTCTGTGCCTCAGGTTCTCCATCTGTATAATGAGGGCCATGATACCTACCTTAAAAGGAAGGTAAGAGGATTAATGAGGCAATGTCTGCAAAACACATTAAGCGCCACAGAAGAAGGTATTCTATAATTACAAGCCATTATTACTGATTTTAAAAGATGGTAAAATGGACTCATTATTTTATCTTCTCCTATAGGAGTTATTTCAACTGAAGCAGTATTTGGCAGAATCTTAAAGCTGAGTGGCTTATTTAAAATGCTTTAATTTGTGAAGGATTTCTCTTAATTATATAAAATATCAGATTTGCAACATAATAGATCTGAGAAGTAAGACAATTCTGTACATTGGAAGAATGCAGATCACTAAATATTGAGCTTCAGATGGCCTCAAATTTATTCTCCTGCCTAGAGAGCACTGAGCCTAATTCATCTCAGGGAGATAGTTATCTATTTGATCCTTAGAGCCTTAAAAGAATGTTTCTAAGACCTCTTCCATTAACCTGCTCTAGTTTTTAGCAAAACAAGTTTCACATTAACTAAACAGTTATTCAATTTAACTGCAACTTTTTCATTCTCAGTGGAAAAGAGAATAATCATTTTATATATCACATTAAACTTTTTTATACCTAAGGAAAAATACTAAGTTTTATTTTTGTCTCAATGCTAAATAACCCTACCATTGTCTATCATTCTTCAGAGGTACACCTTTAGCAATATCATTATATTTTTTTTTTTTCTTAATCCCATTCAGTTTTTCATAACCTCTTTACCATTGCAGTGTCCAAGACTCTCTCAGTTTCAGTTCTTTGTAAATCACTGGACCATCCATTTACTTTGTTAGCTTATTGGCAATTTATAAAGGGAAGACTAAATCACAAGGGTTGATTCTGACACTCTTATCTTACATTACTAAATATTTCTTATGTTGCCATCCACTAGTTTCTTGAGAGTTAACCTAGCATTACAGACCTTTCATATGATCTGACACATTTAATCATCTCAACAGTCCTGTTAAATGTAATTACTTCTCTTTTATTGGTAAAAGGAAATTAATTCAAACAGGAAGCACCATGTTTGCACTTGTAGGTCTGGCCCTTAGACTCAGACAGACATGAGATTGAATCCAGTCAATTCATTTTTCTAGAACTCAATTGTCTGTATGGTCTAATGATACTTATTTCAAAGGTTTAATGAGGATTAAACATGATAATATGTAGTAGATGCTTAACATAATGCCTGGTACATTAAACACTTGATAATAGCTTTCTGGTTATGATTGAGGTCATGGTTAATGTTACTGATTTATCATTGCTTTGGGAAAAACACCACCCAACTGTCCACTCAACTCTACAATCATCAACACAAAAGAGAACTTCTCTGATCAAATGTGGGTTTCTGCCCACACCAAGCAGTCAACACCAGCTGGGTGTTCTCTAAATTAGTTCAGACATTATCTACCCAGACATAATCAGGTTCCAAATGGAGAGGGCTCAGTCCCTGAAATGGCCCCACGTCCTGCAGCAAGTGCAAGTTCAGGCCTCCAATGCTTCTGACAAACTACAACACCCTCTCTCTTTGGGTTTGATGAATTTGCTAGAGCAGTTCATAGAACTCAGGGGAACACTTAAGTTTACCAATTTATTATAAAGGAGATTACAAAGAATAAAGATGAAATGCACAGGGAATGTATGAAACGGCGGAAGGACTGCAGAACTACCATTCCTCTCCCTGGGTGTGACATCCTCCGGAAGCCTCCCTGTGTACCGCCATTGGAATGCTGCCCAAACCCAGTCCTCTTGTGTTTTATAGAGGCTTCACTACATAGACATGATTGACAGCCATGCATAAATGAGATTAGACAAAAAACACATAATATAAATCCAGTAAAGCCTGCCTGTTCAGATTCTCCCAGGCCTCTGTGTCTAGCCTTCTTTCCTCTAGAGTATAGGGCAGGAGTCTGTCTGGAGTACGGTCTTTAGACCACAGTCACATTATAGTCCTGCCTGAGGGAGATGCAAGAAGAAAAGAGAGAGATCCCATTTTAGGACCTGCTTCTGAGGGCTATCACACTGCAGCATAGTAAAAAGGATAGCAGAGTTATGAGCCAAGAACCACGGGCAGCATGGAAAATATATGTCATGGCACCACATCGTCTCTTGGTACTCTATCTAGTAAGCTGAGTTACAATTTTGATGGATGTTTATCCATATATTTCCAAGTCTTTAGCTAGGACTATAGTATTAACAAATAAATTATTATTAGAAAGATTAGGTTATTTCCTACTTTGCTTTTGTTTTTCTTTGGTGTAGCTGAGTAAAAATTTTATTTGGTGTAGCTGGTATAGCTCTATAAACGTTTGATAATCATATTTAGCGACAAACCAGTTATTGAGTAAAGTTCTTGTTGAGAAATTTTTTATTCATTATATACAAGTATATATATGTATATATAGCAAAGTATATATATAAGCAAAGATAAGCACGTATTTGTGCATATTTATTATAGACTTTCCTCTATTTATGGTGGTTTCACTCAACAATTTTTCAGCTTTATGATGTTGTGAAAGTATATGCAGTTAATACAACATGTACTTAAAATTTTGAATTCTGATTTTTTTTTTAACCAGTCTAGTTGTATGCAGCAAAAAACTCTCTCAAGATAAGAGAGATATAAGAAGAGATATAAGAAGATTTGTGTTAGATGGTTTTGCCCAAATGTAGGCTGAAGTAAGTGTTCTGAGCATATTTAAGATAGGTTAGGTTAAGCTATAATGTTTAACAGGTTAGGTTAAATGCATTTTTGGCTTATGATATTTTCAATTTATAATGTGTTTATTGGTATGTGATCCCCATGTAAGTTAAGGAGTATCTGTATTTAAAAGACATTTATGCATATGTTTCAAAAGACATTGCAAAAACTCAAGATTATGACTAAAAAAGCAGTTGACTGACAAAGAGTATAAAACATCCTGACAATAAATAACCCAAACGACCAATTAATTTATTTCTTTGTTCATCCTGAGTAGTACTTAAATGATGACACCATCAACATTGTGTTGGGCATGTGAAGGCTACATGTGGACAATTGGCCCATGCTTACCAGACCAGGAGACATTATGTAATAAAATTTCTGAAGAAGAAGGAATTTAAGTGGAGCATTTCAGCATAAGTAGGATTCGCAGAAATGGGGAATCAAGACAAGATGCTAGTGATGGCAAAGGCAAAGTGCAGGGACAAAGGAATTTTATTGATTGTTTTTTCTTCTGTGCCATGCACTGTGCCTTTTGCTAATCACTGTACACTCCCACTTTTATGAAGTAGGTTTCATTTTTTGAAGGAAGGAAAATGAAATTCACAGAAGATAAGACATTTGGCTAACAAAGATAAAACTATATTTGTCAGCAGTTAGTTTGATTATCTAAACATGTCCTTTCTGCCCTGAGGGACAGAAGGTTAGGTGAATCAGAGTTGAGGTTGACTGAAGAATGGGGGTGTGGATACCTTTGATTTTTAACCCCATTCATAGAGGACCAGGTTAAAACTGACTCTGCCTTCTGATAATGTATAGGCATGTTGCCTTGGTTTGCATCTTTTCAATTACTGTGTGACCTAGAGTCTCTCCCTATCTTTCCTTGCTTTCAATTTCCTCTCCGTAAAAATTTGATAGTCATATTGAACTATAAAGTCAGAGAGATCCTGGCTCAATTCCTGATGACTATTGGAGTTGTGTGGCCCTAGGAAATTTTAAAAACTTTCTGAACTTCACTTTCTATATATTCGTAGTTTTTGAGTAGTGTTATTTATCTTTTATTATTTCATGAAGATAAGAAATAATACATGATAAAATTTAATGAACATTCTGTCAAGCAGGGATAATATCATTTTCTTCTTAGGATTATTTTGGGGATTAAAATAGATAAGGTAAATGATGAGAATGTTTTGTAAAATAAGCATTTGGCTACTTGGAAGAAAGTACCAATATTACAAAAAGTTATATATGTATTATATATATGCATATACACAGATATGTAATTTCTACACCCACATGTACACATTCACCCACTCCCCCAAACCAACATCGATTTTTGTAAAAAGCCTTTGTATGCTGCCTCATATATTGTAGCTACTTGATAAATATTCTGCTCTCTAGGGCCATGCAGCTCTATACATGCTAGTAATGCTAGAAAAAAGAATATTTCATCAGTCTGCAATCCTATTGTGAATATAATATGTATTTTCAATCAATTCAAGATTTCCCATGGAAACTACAGAAATAACCGAACCCCATAATTTCACCATACAAAGATATTATCATATAACTGACTCACATGTACAATTGCCATATCGTATCTACTGATTTAATTGCATTTTTACTTAACATTTGAAAGAATATATTGCTCTTGACATTAAAGCATTTTATGTAATAGATTTCCATAATGTAATTAATTAGTAATCTATTTTTGAACACTTGAATTATTTTACTCTTTTTCTTTCACAAATATACATTCATGAGTATATTTTTGATCCTAACCCTGTTTTGTATTCTTTTTAGGAAAAAAAAAATTCTCATTTTTAAAGGTGAAATTACTAGACTAATGGGTATGTTCCTTTTTCTAGCTTTTAGGAATATTATCCTATACATCAGTTAACATTCTCTACCTGATATGTAGTATTAATATTTGGAAAAGACTCACTTCTAATCCTTTTGTTCTTTTCCTCACTGGCAGCTATCTGGTCTCCCATGTAAATTATTCTGCTGACTGATAAATCTCTGAAGATCATTCACACAATTTTATGTGTATTATAAGTGCCTTGTTATTTATTAGAGTGAGAAAAAATGGATTTGTTTTTATTTGCCTTTATCTTGGTTTTTATTTTCATGATGTATATTTGAAGGGATGAAGAAAGTTTCCCTGGAATCGAGAGATTTAAATTCACTTTTCTAAATCCAAAAGTGATATAATATGTTCAATTTTGAAATGATATACATTGGTTTATACCTGCTCTTATTGAGATTAGACTGAAAATATTTGGGAGATGAAAATCCTTGTCAGAGTTAGTTCCAAGAGCCCACACTTAACTATGAGAAGAATGCTTTGGTCATTAGAAAACCTGAAATCTTTAAATCTATGTGAGCAACACCACAAATTTAATCTTTTGGGATACAATTATTTTCTGTGCTTGTATCAGAGAAACCAGCTACTTTTATTTATAGCACTCCAAAATTAACTGCATTAGGTGCTAAGAAAAAAAAAGTAAGAAGAATACATTTATTGGTTCATTGAAAATAAAAAGATAAAAAATGGCATCACCAATATGTATTAGTACTTTTCCAAATGAATTTCTATTTATTTTAGTAAACTAATTGCTTTTTACTTGTGTGTGTGTTAAAATAATCAAGGATAGTGTGAAGATACTAATGATAATTTCATATTTGGAGGTCAAAATTAGACTATATAATTTAGCATGTTCTGGAAAGTAGAATGAGAAATGAAACTGAAATAAGTTCTAAAATATCCTTGAGTATTTCTATTCTGTAGTAATGGTATTGAATTAATATTTTGTTTAAATCAATACATTCAGTGTTAAATAATTTGAAGACTACTTTTTTCAATGAAATTCAATTATGTCAAATCCCTTTCTCATAAATAACTTTATTATTTCTTCTCCTTTAAGAGATAAATATTGAATGACAAAACCCATCATTTTTGAAGTCAGATTTCTAATTCTTCTGGACAAGAGGACTGTTTCTTAATATTCGAATAACCTGATGGGACATATGAGTATAAGATGTTAGGAAACTGGATAGTTCATGAAGGGAAGAACTTATAAAATTCAAATTATTGGAGAATAATGCGAAACATGGAAAGTTCCATGTATTGTTTTGGTTTTTGTTTCTAACAGCCATATGAGACCATGTGTCATTCAGAACAATTAAACAGGGGTAGAGGGAAAGAAGTAGAAAGAACACAGCAAGGGAGAGAAGGTAGAAACAAAACAAGAAAGGCAAAATTCAACTGTTTTCAAAGCGAAGTTGATAAGTGAGCGGTGTTTTAATATAAAGGCACCTCTGCTATCTGCCATCCCCCCATTTAAGTAAAAGTCAACAAACATACTGTCAATGTTATTTTAAAGAGAATAATTTATACAGAATCTTGGTTGGAGATAAAACTGTGCAGAAAGGAAATAGCATATGCAAAAAGCTAAACACAAAAGCAAAAATTGAGAATTCAGGGACAGGACAAACACAGAAGCAGGTGATGAGGTTAAACGTCAGTCCTCCAAGAATTCCCATATTTACTTGAAAGGATAGCAAGCTTCCCTTGAATGCTTCCCTTGAATTCAAGCTTCCCTTGAATCCAGCTGAAGCATTTAAATCAGAAAAGACAGAGTGACCCCAATCATACTGAAGGATTTAGGGATGTTATTTGAATATTTTCATAAAATGATACCTTATACCAAATGCAGCTCTACAAAAAAATCGCTACATCTGTTTCTAGCATAGATGATTTTCTGCTTAAAGTGTTAAAACATGTTCTTTTCTGTATAAAATTTTAGCATCTGCTGGTTGAATATCTACTTTGGTAATACGAGAATATAATTTGGGATTTGTTAATCTATTTCCTTGCTTATTTTCCCATTTCTTTAAAATAGACAATACGTACATATTTTACATTAAATGATTGAACAAATGAGTCAGAATTATTAAAGACTTACTAAGTACCAAGAACTGGTGGTTCAATGTTGAGGAAAATAAGCATGATTTCTGGTCTCATTGAGATAACATTCTGCTGAGAGAAACATTAGGCATAATAATAAGAGAATTAAGTAGAAAAATGTAACTTTTCTGAATGCCACAAAGCAAGTACATATTGTTATAAAAGCATCATATTTAAGAGGTCAAAGAAAACTTCCTTTAGTAAATTTAGCCTGAACTTATATCTGAATGCTTCATAGGAGGTAAAATAGAAAAAGGAAAAGGAAATATATCACAAGAGAAGCAAATAACAAGCAGAAAGTTGTTGCTGCAGGAGGGAAGAGACGGAGCTTTGCAGAACTATAATGATTCTAAAGAGAAGACAGTGAAAGGGGGCATGTGAACTGAGTTGTGCAGGGAGCAGGGGAAGGTTCCATATTGGGTCTTTCTGATCTTTTTTTTTTTTTTTTTTTTTTTAGAGACAGAGTCTCACTTTATTGCCCTCAGTAGAGTGTTGTAGCATCACAGCTCAAAGCAACCTCCAGCTTTTGGACTTAGGCGACTCTCTTGCCTCAGCCTCCCGAGTAGCTGGGAGTACAGGCGCCTGCCACAATGCCTGACTATTTTTTTGCAGTTTGGCTGGGCCTGAGTTCGAACCTGCCACCCTCAGTATGTGGGACCGGTGCCTTACTCACTGAGCCACAGGTGCCACCCGAGGGTCTTTCTGACCTTGTTACATAATTTTGGCTTTATTTTAGGAGCAGTTGAATATAATTAAAGAATTTAAGTGTACCTACAAAGATGTAAGGAAGTGGATATGATTAGATTTTTATGTTAAGAAGCAGACACTATTTCTAATTGTAGAATGCAAATTGGAAATGTGAACAAATAAAATCATTTAGGTGTCTTGTTACAGAAATCCAAATGAGTAATAATAATAACTCATGTCATAGTGTTTATTTGTGCAAATGGATATGGTGACTAGATTTGAATTAAACAGTTAAACTTTAGAAAACAAAAATAGATAATTGGAGGGTTGGGTAAAAGAATGGGAATAGTTAAGAATGACATTATGTTTCTTCCTTACAGTAGTTAACAAGTATTAAAGTCATTCAATAATATAAGCAGGTCTGCAGAAAAACAGAATGGTTAGAAAAGATCATGGATTTATTTGGATTCATAGGTTGAACAACTTACGTTTTTAGCAACTCCAGAGGAGATGGTAGTAGGTAGTTGGACATCATGATGTGGAATAGAAGACTGAGTCTGTGCTAACTGCCATGATTCTGATGCCAACTATTCAGATTTAGGATAAACTTCATGGGCCAATGACACAGTCCTACTCAAGACTACATTCATTTCAGATCTATTTTTTTAGATCAGGGGTCTCTCAGTTCAGACCAGCTGGATCCAATTTGAGGGAACCCTCCACCTCTAATTTATTATAACAGTTCATGGAACTCAGGCAAATTTGAAATTTATAATTATGGTTTTATTATAGCAAAAAAATCAAATTGGGGCAGCGCCTGTTGCTCAATGGAGTAGGGCACCAGCCCCATATGCTGGAAGTGGTGGGTTCAAACCCAGTCCCAGCCAAAAACTGCAAAAAAAAAAAAAAAAAAATCAAATCAGAAATGAAAGAGGCTGAAGACACATAGACCAATATCCAGAAATGTTTTGAATGTGAAGTTTCTGTTGCCTTCTCTTTGAGGAACCAGGACACATTGACCTCCAGCACACTGATATGTGAGAATACACGGAGCGCTGCCAGTCAGGGAGACTTGGCCAAGCTACAGGACCCACAATTTCTACTGTCATTTCTTTATGTACGTAGTATTGATCAAATTATAGCTTCCCCTGTCTGGAAGTCAGATTGATAACACTGGACTCAAGTTCTCAATCCTTTAATCAAATGTTTGTTCTTTTTGGTACAGCTAGCACACATCTTGAGTTATCTCATTAACACAAGGTCTGTAAGGGCTCACTCTGAGTTAACTTATTTGCGTAAACTGTCAAGTACGGTCTGAAACCTCACAATGAGTAATAAAGTCACTCCTATCACTTAGGAAGTTCTAAAATTTTGAGGTTACCTCCCAGGAAATAGAAATAAATGTCATCCAGATTTTTTTTTTTTTTTTTTTTTAATATATACTGGCAATATGACTATGAGGAAACTTCATCCAGGCAATTGTTGCAATTGCGAGAATGGATAAACTTACCTAAGCATCTTTATGTTGAGTTTGTGAATGGTTTGGGGACTTAAACTAAGAGAACTCCAAAATTTAATGTTTGCATTGAGGAAGGTGAACCGATAAGGAATAGAAACAAGGGGTTGGTAGACGTCTGATGAGGGCTTAGGTTGGGTTTCTCTCAATTGGAAGAGATGAGATATGAAACTACTGCTGAGAGGTTTTATAAGAGGAGACCTAAGAATTCTGCTTCTGCTTTTTATTTACTGATTTTAGTGCAGCAAAGACTTTTAGCACTGTTGTTTTTATAGCTAATGTTGGGGATCAGAAAACAATTACCCCAAAACGAAGGCCCCAGAAGCAAAAGTTTTTCTCTCATCAGGCCCATTGATCCCCGAGGTTAGCCATAGAAACTAGATGTCCTCTACCTGAAGGCTGATCATAGAAAGCAGAATCCCTTTTCCCCAAATCAATACATAAAACCCAATAATAGTACTTTAACTTTCCCTCCTCCATTCTGTGTAAAAAATGGCCATAAAGAGATTATCTGGTCTACCTTGTTTGAATATGGGGCATGAGATCTCTACACCAGAGGGCCCTGTCTCATACGCTGAAGGAAGGAATACATGCTTAAAGGGCTAAGAACAATGTAGACAGACAGGATTTGCTGGGTCTCTGTATTTGGTATGTGAGCATTCGATCATACAACTTTTATCCAACATTATTCTATACTGTTATTCATTCCTTGTTGAGTCCAAGACTATAAATGGACAATTTCCCCTGTATCTTTGGGTCTTAAATCTGAAAGCTCTTGTGTATACACATTAAATAAATTTATACCTTTTTTTCCAAATAATCTGCCTTTTGCAAGTTGATTTTTCAGTGAAACTTCAGAGGTCCAAACCTTTGGTTCCTACACAGGGTAGAGACTGGGAACTCAATGGCTGACTAAATGGAATTAACAAGCATGGACAATTACTGTAGCTGTGACGAGAAAAGATAGTATTACTCCCAGAGAGTGAAGAAGAGTGTCACTTGGTTTTACTAAGGGACAAATGGGGGGATTTAAAGGCTAATTGGAAAGGACTGGTACACAGAAAGAGATTGATTGTAGAAGAAAAGCCTTGTGTTGTTCCTAAGGACTTGGACGAGAAGGAAGTGAAACGGGGAAGAAGAGCAGAAGAGGAAAAGGGAAGGACAAGCAAAGAGAATGGCTGCACGCCGAGTTTACATTTGGTCTTGGACACACAGTAATGAATACAGCAGAAATAACTGTCCAACAGAGCTCTCAGTCTAGTTATCCAACTAACATGAGCCAAGTTCACACATAATTACTAATGAAAGCAGTGTCACCAGGGAAACAAATAGTCTCTGGAGGTAGAGAACAAACAATCTAAACATAAAGTCACCTTACATAGACTATTTCGAGAAGCGTTGGAAACTGATACTTAGATCGAAAGTTGGAAGAGTAGTCTTGCATCGAGATGGGAAAAGCATGAAGAGAAGATAGAGCCCTTCACACAGCAGTACCCTCAGTAAAAGCCCCTATGCTGGATGAGAACAAGGCTTGTTATGCCCAGGAGTCTCTCAAAGACCAGACTGTTAGACAAGTCGAATTTAAACAAGAGTCCTTTTATTGAAGACTCAGCTGGCGACTACCTTAGTGTCCCAACAGGGGGTTTCTGACAGCAGCCCTGAGTGCTTTATAAGGTTTGGTCTGCATTCTGGTTGGCACGCAGGCTATCCAGGTGCATTGGGGTAGGTTAGCAAGCATTGTACAGAAGC
Organism: Loris lydekkerianus; assembly: GCA_963574355.1. NCBI lineage: Eukaryota > Metazoa > Chordata > Mammalia > Primates > Lorisidae > Loris > Loris lydekkerianus. The sequence continues at coordinate 48,893 of CAUYPK010135585.1, forward strand.
AGAATTTTGAGATGAGTTAGCCATATATCTTTGTTTCAGTACTTTTCCCACCTAGTATTTCTCAAAAGTCAGTCCAGGAATAGTTGGTCTTTCCTGGCCCATTTCTCAGGGGAGTTAGTCAAGCAAGAAGTCAATGAGTGCTTTCTCATTTTGGGAGTGAATCAGGCTTACTCTATTTCATTGAGGGCTTGTGGCCCAAAATTTTGTCAGGATAATTGGTATTTTTCAACCTTAGTCTAGACCTAATAGATTGAAATCATGGAGTCATTGAGAAGAAGGCAGGGAGACCAAGGTGTAATGAACAAAGGTGATGTGGGGGAGTACAGATGACGTTATTTAGCATGCATCAAGAAAAGGACAGCCTATTTTTTGTACCCTTGTATCTGTTTTTTCTCTAGTTCCTTCTTTCTTCCTGATGCTCCATGATTATTTCTTTCATCATTTCTTTCTGTTCAAAGAGTTTCTCTTAACCACCTTTAAGGGGAGGTCTACTAGTAATAAATTCTTTTAATTTCTCTTCATCTGGATGTATTAATTTCCTCTTGATTCATGAAGGTTAGTTTGAATAAATATAGAATTTACAAATTATGGATTGGTTTATTTTTTATTTGTTTGTTGTTGGTTCTTGTTTTTTATTTGCTTTGCTTTTATTTCAGCACTTGAAAGATGCTATGTGGCTCCCTCTAAACGTTAGAGTTTCAGATGAGAAATCTGCTGACATTCACATGGGTACTTCCCTATCAGTTGTTTCTGTCTGACAGCTTTCAAGATCTTTCCTTCATTTTAGTTTTCAGAAGTTTAATTATGTTATGCTTTGGTGTAGACTTTCTGGAGTTTATTGCCTTTGAGATTCAATCTGTTTCTTGAATCTGTAGCTCTGTTTTGTATGTTTTACTAAATTTGGAAAATTTTCATGCCATTATTTCTTCCAATATTCTTTCCATCTTAACACCCTTTCTGCTCTTCTTCTGGATGTGGATGAAACAAATGTCAGCCCGTTTGTTGTCCCACATGTTTCTGAAGTTTGTTATTGTTTTTCTTTTTTTCTCCTGGTCTATTTTGTCTAGGTTTCTCTGATTAGATAAGTTTTGAATTGGGTGAATTAGATCAAGTTCACAGATTCTATTCTCTGTCATTTCCACTGTACTACTCAGCTGATCCAACAATTTAAAAAAATTTAGTTGGTGTATTATTCAGCTCTATAATTTCCAATTGGCTCTTTCTTCATAACTTTCAAAAATTTAGGTGTATAATTTCCATTTGGATTTTTCTTTGCTGAGATTTTCTATTTTTTCATTTCTTAAAAGAAAATGTGTAATTGATTGTTGGAGCATTCTTTGATGGCAGATAATTCCACACATCTGATTTATAACACTGTTCATGTCAGTTGGTTATCTTTTCTCATTTTAAGTATAGTTTTTTGGGTTTAGATATGACAGGTGATTTAATAGTATCCTGCACATTTTATCTGTTATGTTAGGAGAATCTAGGCTCTATTTAAATATATTCTTGTAGAAGCCTAAATGCTATGTTCAGGTTTAGCATTTAGGTACTGGCTTACTTCCTTTGTGAGTTCTGGTTCCAATGACAGGTCATGTTTCAGAGTCTTTGTGGTCTTTGTTCAGCTTGGTTTATCTGATGCCATGAAGACATCTGTTGGTCCTTGGTGGGGCACCCTGAGGAGGCAGAAGGGGATTTTCCTGACTGGATCCCCAGCTATTTTTCAGTGAAGGAAGAGAATCCCAGACTCTGGGAGATGAAGAGACTTCCTTGGGCAGAGAACTGTTTTGGTGAGTTCTCCTTACCCAGGCCCCAAGGTTGCCCCAATACATCTAAAGAGAGAACGAGGTATCAGTTAGACCTGAAGAGAGAAAAGGATTCTCTGAGCTATTTCTCCTTAAAGTTTCCCTGCTTTTTCCAGTGAGTCCCCATGGGGCAAGTAAGTGTGACCCTGTGTGGACATTCATCAGATGATTCTCCCTGCTTGTGAGGGATGAGAGAACTTGTCCTGCCTGGTTCTTTCCCTGGCTTCGTCCTGTCCTCCCCAGGATCTCCAAGTGAGGAGTAAGAAGGGATTTTTCAGGAGACCACTGAGGCTTCCCAGACAAGACTGTTGCTGTGGTCTCTCTTGCTCATCCCATGTGGCTTGGCATTATCACATCAGGGAGCACAGGCTTTGTGGGAAAGGAGAAGCTTTCCTGATGATCTTACAAATAAGCCTGGTGTTTTAGGCAGGTCTCATGTTCATTGTGGGGAAGAATGAACCTACCTGGGCTGCCTGCTGCTATTGCATGGATGGAGAAAGACTTGGTCTACTTAGCCTTCCTCTGGTGGATGGGCCTATATGGCACCCCTGGTTGCACATCATTCCTCCAGTTTTGGGGTCCAAAATCAATTAACCTTCTTATTACTAGCTTACAAACTTTTCCTCTGCTTGCCTCTGTTGTAATTTTGAGGTTTTATAATTGTCCTTAGTGGGGAGAAAGGGTAGAAAAGAGTTTATACTGTCTTGTCTGGACCAAAAGTCTCATTTGGGTTATTTAGTATTTCTTTCTAGCAATATTAATTACCTTGATAGAAATTTGATTTTCACACAATGCATGCCTGAACTATTGAAATTTTCTTTTTTATGTGTATGGCAAATTATATAATTTATAAGATTGCAATGAAAGAGCATTAGTATATTTATTTTTTGATATAGATAAGAAAATTAGTGAGAGTATCAATAATATATGTCTAATGTTTGAAAGAGAATTACTTAAATAATGGTCCAAACCACACGTACACAGAATCTATTTAAAAGCATTCATTATCTACAGGGTCTGAGGCTGCTTAATAATGATATCAAGTTAAATGATTTAATTAATTAGAGAAAATTTTGAAGTCTAACATGTGCTGGTCTCTATCCTATATTGTGGATGAGACAATGAGTTAAGAAGATATAACATTGTGTTTCATTGATCTAATATTTTTGAGAGAGAAGCAATTTTTAATTTCCATTCAAAATAGTACAGTTATTATAACTTCAATCATATTTTAAACCATTAGAGCATGGTAGTTATGTTTATGTTAAAAACATTTATTTAGAATGTATCAAATTCTTCAAATTAGCTTGCTATTTGTCAATGTGTAATTTAAAATTCTACTATAAAAATATTTTAATATATTTATAAAATTATCTTAAATTTACTAGTTGGATTACTCAAATATAGGCACCTTGGGGTGATCTTCAACCAAATCTAGAAATCATAAGTTATCTCTTCAATTACTAGGTCAACTGAGTATATTGTGTGGTACATTTAGACCTAGTAATTGAAGAGATAACTTTGCAGAATTATTTTTTAATAGATATTCCAAGTTCTTCTCTATTTTACCTTCAAATAAAATTATTTGTGTTTCTAATTAGTGAGATATTGCATGTGTGGGGATTCTTTATAGATGATATAATTTACAAAGGATGAACAAGCAATTAATAGTAGATGAATAATCAGGACCACTTAATTTTGCCCTGGGGCACTAAACCTTATTAGCAAAGATGCAAATCTGACATTTTAAAATAAGAACAAAGATCTAGGGAATTTGATTTTGTATTGGCACATCTACTTGCTACCTCCTGGGTTATGACATGCTCTAGCTACTGCCTTCCACACCATAATTTAAACTAGGAACTCACTCTTTCCTAATGACACTATCTTTTGAGCAATACGCTAATAGATCATGGGCTGATGATGTTCATTAATGATGAATCACACTAATATATCATTTTCTCTGTCACACAGGTGTTTTATCAGATTAATTTCATATGTGCAATGACCTGTGATGATGATGTATTACTGAAGGATAGTGCAATTCAGAAAGAAATGAAATTTAGTATCAAACCTGCATTCAGCACCTTTAAGGCTCTGTTGAAAAACTTTATAGAAACAATAGATGTGAATGCCGTGTGGACTCAAATGTTAAGCATATATTCTAGTATTTATAATGCACAAAACAAATAAGGTCATGTATTGACTTACACATTATTAAAAATAAAATAAAACAACACATTAAAATCCTAAAAAACTCCACTTCTGACTTGTTGACAAGTAATTTCTACCTGGATATAAAAGCATCAAATTCATGTCAGATAGCTTTTTGTAAGACTAAAATTCTGACAAATTTAAAATTAACTTTGTCTTTTGCTATACCTAAGCAAAACTACTGAAGCCATTAATTAATTTATTTTTTCTTAATTTGAACATTTATCAAAACATGCATCTTAAGCTTTACATATTAAGTAAATAACAAAATATTTTACAAAATGGATTCAGATGAATGCGCAGAGATCTTTGAAAGTTTGCTATAGATATCTAGTCAAAAAGCATACATTAAAATAATATTTTCTCTCTCTTTTCTATTCTATGTGGATAACATTTTAAAAACATCATCAAGAGTATTTTAATTAGACATTTTTCAGTGGTAATGAGAAAAAGTGTTAACTACATTCTTATTATTATAATTTTATTTTCAATTATAAAGTAGACTTCCAATTAGTATCCTATTAAATTACTTTTATATGATTATTACCTACAGGATATTAAAGAACAAGGATATATTTAATCATGTATTTTAGAATTTTCATTTACAGAACAACTGTTTTACTTTTCTGCAAATTAAAGCCCAGTACTCAGAGAATCACATCATTCTAACTTTTATATTACAATTCTTGAACTCAATTTTACTCCTTCAGTATTTTCCATAATGTTCGAAAACAATGGAGTTCATGCCCTAAATATATCACTTCTCCAACATCAATTTACAATAAATACTATACATCTGTCATATTCCCATTCAACATAAAACAAGGTGTATACTTAACTCTGAAATGAGAAAGAGAAAGAAGAAATAAAAGTCACTGATGACATGTTAAGCATCTTGTTGCTTTCTTAATCTTATTTATTTTCTACTTAAAGAAATGGTTTGTATCACAATCTGGTCAACATTTCTAAAAAGAGAGACAATTGTCCTGGAAGCAGCAATCTTGTCATCTGTTTCCTCTTCCAGCTGCTCTGCCAAACAACTCACTTCCCAAACACAAACCCAGAATATGTGTTTACAATCATACTTTTGCTATCAAATGTCTTCAACTGGCATGGTAGTTCTTATAACACTGACACAGAGCAAGGGATTCATTTTGCTGTAAAGAAAGTCTCCCTGTGGCCCATGTTCATGGTTTCCACTGGTCTTACACAGTTGACTGACCACCGATGCTAAGGGCTCAGCTGAGACACCACCTGAGGAGTATCACTCTACTGATATTTTGGTGTTTTGTTAGTTGCTTATAAATGGTGATGGGTCCCTAACAGCTAGAATACAAGAGTCTAGGGATTGGGCTATGGAGGAAATATTGGCTCCTCTCACTGTAACTTGAATAAATAACTTAGGAAATTTGTGCTTTCTTCCCCATTACGTTAGGCTCAGTTGGATTTAGATAGATGTCTCAGCTGCCTCTGTCAAAATACTTCCTTTGATTGGAACACAATCAAAGTTCCACAGAAATTAAACTGACAATTTGGCCACTTTGAACACTTACCAGTCAACCTCAACCATCAGACAAAAAAAAAAAGAGTTACTTAATTGAGGGATGTATTGGCCAGTACCTGTCAGTATCTATGAGGTACCTGGTTGGAAAGGTGGTAACATCAAATGTGACAATTGCAGCAACTACAGAACAATGGCAGGCCAAATAAAGGTTCATAATGTTTGGAAGAGGAAATCCAGGTTTACCTACCTGGTAAGCAAACTAGACCAGCCAAAATACAAACGAAGAGTGAAGGAAGTCTTTTATAGTATGGATGATGAAGAAATAAAGTGATGAATGCTAATCATGGGTTTGGAATCATCTACTGCTGCTGAAGAAGAAACTGTGTTCTTTTTCTATTACTTGACTTGCATTATGACCTTCACAAAGAGGCTCTGTGGCTGACTGGCTCTAAGGTAAGTAATAGAGGTGCAAATGGTGACTGTATTGAACACCTTTTGTCAATGTTTTTATTTTGCATGATTCACACTTTATTTTTGTATTAGATCATAACTGTGTACATTACTGTATTTATGGGGTACAATATGTTTATTTTATATACAATTTAGAATGTTAACATTAAAGTGGTTAACATCATTCACCTCACTCATTTAATTGTTGTTTTTAGACATTTATACTCTACTATTAATAGATTTGACATGTAAATGACAACGTTGTTAAATCCTGAGGATTTTTCTTGCCTTGAGCACTATTGAGGAAAATCTCTTGGAAAAACATTGTATGGAATATGGATAGTCTCAACCTGAGACTCTTCCTGCCTCTTATTTTCAACCCCATAAATTCACACTGCTCCCAGGTATCTATGTGGAATCCACTGAATCCACTTAACACCAATACATATGCAATCTTGAATGTTAAGGGCTAACAATATGTAACACTGTTATTAACCAAGAGATAAATAAAAGCAGCAGATAAGTAGTTCCCCTTATGTCCCCTACTGGGATAATTCTTAGATGGATCCCAGAAAGGAGGAGGCCCTGTCACTCTTTTTATGATGCACAAATAAGATACTTATAAACTGATTATCTCCTTTTCCCTGTTCCAAGTTCCCAAATGTTCGCAAATTCTTATTGCAGCTTTCTGAATTATATTACTTGACTGGGGCCTTTATTTCAGGTTCTCTCTTTAGGGAGAACCTCATAAGCAAGGTAACTCAACACTTTCTCCTTTGAAGAATATTGAGTAAGGTGGAATGAGTAGGCCAATGGTTTTAAACTGAATGATAGAAACAGAAAGCCAGGGGAAAGGAGTTTCCACACATACCTTAAATTTATAACACAAATTAAGGCAAGTGAAATACAACACAAGGCAATAACTCAGTTTCACACCAGGAGTGGAATGTGGGTTTAATATCATCATACCCTGTAAAACAAAATTATGTTACTGAGTCAAAGAAAAATAAAAATCAGGTAATTATAATGCCAGAGGGATATTTGGTAATATTCAATATAACTCTTCAAAAATATATTTTAAGTGTGTAAAAAATTAAGCCAAAAATTTAGCAGTGTATTGAGGGGAAAAAAAAAAAAAACAGAAAAAACAAGGCATAAATTAATGTTTTCCTAAAAATGACCAAAGATAAGATACAGAAACAACTTAAAAATTGATTAGTTCAATACCAGGCACAGTGGCTCATGCCTATAATCTCAGCATTCTGGGAGGCTGAAGTTGGTGCCTGAGCTCAAGAGTTCTAGACCAGCCTGAGCAAGAGCGAGTCCCCTGTCTCTATTAAAAATAGAAAAACTAGCCTGGCTTTGTGGCAGGTGCCTATATTCACAGCTTCTTGTGAGGCTGAGGCAAGAGGAGCTCTTGAGCCCAAGAATTTGAGGTTTGTGGGAGCTATGCCTCTATGACATGCCTACCCAAAGTGATAGAGTGAGACTGTTTTTTTTAAAAAAATATATATATATGAATTCAATTACCTTAAAAAAAAATTCCTTATGAAAAAGAGAAAAAGAGAATGCTACGTAAAATGGAAAAAAAAAAAGACAACTAAAGATAGTAATTGCCGTGCATTTATGCCAAAAGGCTAATTTGTATATGTGCATATACTATATATGTATATTAGTACTGTAAATCAATAAGTTTAGAGTAAAAATCCCTCGAAGCAATGGGCAATGGACAAGAACCAGATGGTTAAGGAAAAATAAATAGTTTAAAATGACAGAAATATATATGCTCATCCTCACTAACAATGAGTTAAGTAAAAATTAAAGGAAAAATGTGTTGCTATTTTGAAATATCAGGTTGGTACCAGTGTTAGATTACTATGATATAATAAGAAATAAAGCTGGTCTAAATTCCTATTTCTGGAAACAAAGAATCAAAAATCTTTGGAATTTTCTGAATAATTGAAATTTATTTGATAGGCTAATGGTACTTTCAGGGTAGGGACTGGTCTCCAGGAAGAAAAGCCTGTGATTAGAAGATTGAGACTCAGTAGCTGTTATTCCTCCAAGCAAGGAGAAAGAGAACCTGGATAGTCCTCTCCTAGAAGCAAACCTAACACTGCCTGACCTAAGAGAGAAAATGGGGTTTAGAGATGCACTTTAATCACGTGGCCAATGATTCAATCAGTCATACCTACATAATGAAACGCCATTAAAAACTCTGGACCGAAATATTAGTGTAGCTTCCTGGCTTGTAAACATGTTGATGTTCTGGGATAGTATAGCACTGTGACTCTAGAGGGAGTTAGCATGCAAGCTGCAACCTGGACCTTCCAGCCCTTGCCTGATGTGGATCCTTTATGATAAAACTATAATTCTAAGTTCAGTGCTTTCCTGGGTTCTGGGAACAGTTCTAGCAAATGATTGAACCTTATGTGGGTTTTTGGGAATTCACCTCGTTAGTCAGAACTCTGGTTGGTTAGGGTCACAATTGAATTATATTGCAGTATTCCATTTGGGGCTTGGAATGGCATAATTATATCCTGTGTTAAGGTTATCACTGAATAACATACCTGCTCATGCATTGTTCGTACAAATACAAATTCATAAACCTCTATATGGTTGACAACTGGTCAAAATCAGACAACTATACATCCCCTTCAGTCATTAAGTTTGTAAAATTTAGGCTATTATTACAAATAAACAAATATAAATGTAACTCATTTCAACCTTAGATTTCAGCAATAGCCTACAGTGAGCGAGAGAGTACAAATAAATTACAATAGAATCCTATAATGAAATACTATTACATTGAAGAGAATGAAGACTAGTTCAATCTCTAGATAAGTTAACAAGTAAAAAAAAAAGCAAGATGAAAAAAATGTATATAATGTATTATAATTTATATTAAAATTAATGTATATATTACTTGCATATACATAGAAAATCTGAAAAAAATACATAGTACATTAGTAATCTGGAATATCTCTTAGGAGGTGATTGAGTTAATAGGGAAATGTAGAAAGAAGTCTTATTTGTACTTTGCATGCTTTTGGTTATATATACTTTTCATTATTTTTACCTTTGCAGTTATAAACCATTACAAAAGTTACTCATCAAAGGAATAAATTATTCATAAATACATCTTTTTAATTACACATTATACAAATGACAATACAATTAATACATATTTATAAGAGAATGATATATGTAGAGAATGTATGTATCATTTTGAATAACAAAGAATAATGCTAAGAATGTATATACTGTTTGAATAACAAAGAGAATAATACTCAGTCACAAAACAAAAAAACAAATTAAGTAAATAAGGAACTAGAATGTAGTCTACCCAGTGAATCTAGTAAGAATAACAATGCTCTGAAGCCAGATATTAATATTGACCTAGTGAAATTGGCTTTTGAAAAGTTATCAGTGATTGAGAATATATCAAATCAATATTCCCAGATTGCTGCTTCTTATACTCTATAATTAATGTAAACTAAAATTAATGACTGGCAAATTAAATAATGTATAAATATACTAGTTTCTGGTTTCACCCTATACTGGAACTATCTATGTCTGGAAAAAGATAACGGTTTTCCTGTTTAATTTTAAATTTTATAAATTTTATTTTGTGTTCTTTATTTAAAAAATAAAAAGCACATAGGAATTAATTTATTGTGAATTGAGAAAATCATGTAGTGAACTTAAGTATGAAAATGTGTTCTTAATGTTTGGGTACTATCTTTAAGAAAATCAGAAACAAAAATTTTATACTGAAAATTTTTGCCTATTGTGTTTGACAAAAGACAAAATTACAGGAAGTTTAGTTTAAAGACCTTAGTTGGCTTTTATTTGTAATTCATGCATGCATGCAACCTCCATTAGCAAAATGGAATTTCAGTTCCACTGGACAAAAGCAGAACAGTGGTGTGCAAGGTGTGAACAAGGAAACGAAACAATAAGAAAAGAAAACTGATAGATTAACTTGAGATTACTTTTCTGTAAGAATTAAAATAGAGGAGACTTTTTATTATGATCACTAAACTTGCCTATTTGGGCATTATCACTCCTCTGATCTCTGGAAAAGTCAACAATCAAATTAGCTTCATTTTGGTCACATGGAACTTCAGCATGATGACTCCATTTTAACTTGGCCTGTTCTGTTGGGGCTTATTTCAAGAGCTCAGACCACGATGATGGCCTTTGATAATTTTCATAATACCTTTTCCATTTTACTTGCAAAGTTCATTGCATTTAATTGACTAACACCCTATATTCTTATATTTCAGTTTTATTCTATCTTGTATGCAAAACAAATTACACATATTGGCTACTTTTTATGTGCCTGTGACTTATATATTGAGTTACTGCACATATTTTTATATCATTTATACAGTCTACAAGAATAATACATAAGGGAATAATTGTTAGCTGTCAGATCACGATGTATTTCTAATCATATTCCATCAGTGACATGTGTTTTACATTGTTGAGACATCCTGTCTGAAAAACAAAACTCTGAAATGGAACGTACAAAGCCCATTCTTTTAGATGGTTTGAATTATTCATGAATACAGCACCTTGTCGGCACTTAGAAAGTAATCAAAATATAAATGATGCATGTGCTTGTCATGTCCAAACTCCACACCGGGTGTTTCTAAGTCATACACAAGTGTCATTATCTTTTAAAATAGCAAAAGAAACTTGAAACTGTGTAAAATAGTTTTGTCAAGTCTAATCAATTAAAATACTTTCTAGATTTAAATTCATCTATCATAATCTTAACTATGAACTAGTCCCAATGTCTCCATTAAAATGCAAATATGTTATCTAGTACATACCGAACTATTTCACATTTTTTATATCCTTTTTCAAAAGTTCACAATAGTCACAAAATATAACTTGCATTGTTTCAGAGAAAGTAAAACAGAGATACTTCAGCTGATTTTGTAAAATACTCAGGCATTATAAACTATAAACATATGTGACTTCTTCAGTTATCTAGATATTAGTATCATAAAAACCATTTAGCTATCTAATACCTTAAATTTCTGTGTAGAGAAAATATGCATTTTGAAATAATGTTTTTGTATTTTTTGGTGATCTCTCATAAGGTTTCTTGCAACTTCACTTTATACTAATATACCATCCAAAAGATCAAACCATTCTATTTTACTATGTGTAGGAGATTTAAACAAAGAACTCAAGCACTTAAATTGTGATATATGAGGGCATTATTTCACATTAATTTATTTTTTAAATATAAAGTAGGGTATGATAAGTATTACAGCAGAACCTCCATAGTTGATCACCTCTCTACATTGACCACTTCCTTAAGTTGACCTGGTTTTCATAGACCAGACATGCACCATCTGTATGTATCACCTCCATATGTTGACCATTTTGTTATATAGTCCTTTAGGTGGTTAACTTACAGAGATTCAGTTATATACAGTAAAGGTAGTAAATCAATTTCATGAATATATGAAGTTAAACTCCACTTTCTCATTGTGATATTTATTTTGGAACTAGAAAGGGATCTGAAATAGGAAATGAGATATGTGCATATTTTGGTCTATGAATACCTGTGTGTGTTTTGTGTACATGTGTATTCATGTGTGGATAAATATATAAATATATATATATATAGCTTAGTATTATGTATGTTAGAAAAGACTTCAAAGTCTTTTATCAAATAGCTGTGATTAACCAGTTTAGAACAGATGGGAACAGCTGATTACTATGGGGGGAAGGGAATACTCTGACAAAGAAAGTGGTTTGGTGGTACAGATAATTAAAATGAGAGTTCGTGAATCATTTTTTAGTTATTAATTCAAAAACATTTATTTGCATTTTTATATGCCAAGAAGACAGACAATATCTTTGACCTTATCAAGAGGCTTTAAGACCAAGATTGTTGTAGGGGATTAAATAATAAATAGGTTGCTTACACGGCACATGCCTTAAACATAAGCGCACAGAAATGTCAAATGTAAAACAATAGAAGACGACAAATAAATAAATCTCAATTTTTATGGAGCCCGTGTCATGCTTTGATAATATATCAGGCAAATAGCAGTAACTGAAGTATAAATAGACAAATTCACAATCATGGTGAGATATTTTCAATACAATTCTGAGGAAGTGATAGAGTAAACAGACATGAAATTATTAAGGACACAGAAGGGTTGAACAATGTTATTAACAGATTTAAATCTAAGTGACATGCATTAAGCAATGTATCTAAAAACTGGGGACCCAAGGAATAGTCACAAAATCGATTATATATTTAGTCAGAAAACAATGTTTCAAAACAATTTCTAAGGATTTATGTAACATGGGGTTAGATGCTTCATCACAATGTACTCAAAATCAATTCTAAAAAATCAGAGAAATATTTGAAAATTGGGCAATATTTTTCTATAATAATTCTGGTTTAAAGAGCAAATGTCAATGGAAATTACTTTGAGTTTGATGATAATAAAATTAGAGCCTAGAGTCACTGGCTGAAATTAACCATTTTTATTCACCCCTTTCTGAGTCCCTGATTGCTCAGTTATGCAACATTTGCCTCTAAGTTTCTCTCATAGGCTTTATTATTTCCAAAACCATTACCAACAAATCAGCTTAGGTCCCAATTATCATTGGCATGAAAGGTTTCAACAACTACTGAAAATAAATTTTCATTATGCTCATTCATTTTCTTTTTCTTTTGAGACAGGGTCTCACTTTGTTGCCCTTGGTAGAGCGTTGTGGCATCATAGCTCACAGCAACTTCAAAGTCTTGGGCTCAAGCAGGTCTCTTGCCTCAGCCTCCCAAGTAGCTAGTACTACAAGCGCCCAACATAACACCTGGCTTTTTTTTGTGGTACATGTATACCATGGAATACTATGAAGCCTTAAAGAAAGATGGAGATTTTACCTCTTTCATGTTTACATGGATGGAGCTGGAACATATTCTCCTTAGCAAAGTATCCCAGGAATGGAAGAAAAATTACCCAATGTACTCAGCCCTACTATGAAGGACATCAGACTTCTTTCCACTGACACTAGATGCAAGAAGATAATGAAGAAATGCTGAAACAACAACAACAAAATGAATTGTTGTCACACATTCTGTTAGACCATCAGAATTCTAGATAACAATTAAGCCCATTGTCCCGAGGTTGCTTTCTGAAATGTAGTTCTACTTAGGGAAGGAGTCAGGAGCTGAGAACTGTAAATCCCCTCCAGGTGAACGGATGGGGCTACCATTGCAGGATCCAGACCAGGT